>JANRGW010030547.1:13067-30050 GCA_024733675.1 Psilopsiagon aymara | reverse complement strand
CTCCAGCTGGACATTGAGCCATTGACCACAACTCTTTGCATGCTGCTATCCAGCCAGTTCTTTATCCACTGAGTGGTTCACCTATCAAATCGATGTCTCTCCAATTTAGAGACAAGGATGTCATGTGAGACAGTGTCAAGTAGATGACTTCAACTGCTCTACCCCTGTTCATCAGTTCCGTAGCAGTATCATAGAAGGTCACCAGATGGGTCAGGCAGGATTTCCCCTTAGTGAAGCCATACTGGCTGTCACCAAGCAGCTTGTTGTTATCCAGCATATACTTTCTAAATAAGAAAACAAAGAGGCTACTAGTGCTCAACTGTAACTCCATTTTTTCTTACTCTTACAATCTCTTTTATCATGAGCTACTTTCTCCTTTCCCACATCTCTGTACAAACACTTAACACAACAACTCTGTAACTACCAAATGGCTTTGCTTCTCTTAATATTTAATGACAAGCTACCACCCCTTATCATTGTGCACTGGATCTCAAAATGAACCTTGGTGCAGGAGCAGAGAGACATTTCTGTGTGGACTATGGGTGGAATGAGCCTTTCTTCAAAGTTCAGTTTTCACCTCTTCATTCCACAGATCCAGGTTCCTGTAAATATCAGCAAAATGACATACTGAGAAAACATCAAAATCAACTCTCATCTCCCAGTTTTCTCTGGCAAAATTTGTGTCCAAAACAGAGGTTCTTAGAAAAGGTTGCCATGCAGCCATATACAGTTGTATGCATTTTTAAGAATGAAAACAATGCTATTTTTTTCATGTATTTATTCTGCTTATATCAGGTTTGGAAACAAAATACTTGAGATTTTGGCTTTTTTTTTTTTTTTTTTTTTTTTTTTTGTATTCTGCTTTCCAGCTCAGGCATAGAGAAATGGAGCTAATATACACAGACTGTCCTTTAATATCCTTTGGCAGATACCATCATCTCAGCAATGTTAATATATTTATGGTGCTTATCATAGCTCAGAAAACAACAAAAGAGAATATGAGCTAGGGTAAATAAGGGACTTTCAAGAATTTCATCTCCTTTTGATTTGATTCATTCAAATCCAGCAATCAAGTTCGTCCCTGTGCTGGGACAGGGTCTGCCTATTTAAAAGTAGCTCCGGCCTTCAATGGACAGCCCAGGGGCATTAAGGGAGGTGTCTGAATGAAGAAGAAGGAGGAGAAGGCAGCGGCATGAGTTGCTGATGTGCAGGGAAGGCAGACAGGGTGGCAGCCCAGTATTTTCCAGCCAAAGGTGCCTATGGCTATGGATGTGCATAGCACCATAGCATATGGGCTAACAGGCTGGTTGTTAATTAAGCGAGATGACAATCTCTGGGAAGGAAAAAAGGAACAGTGTGGGGTGTCAGAGCAGGGTATTTTGCAGACATGACTGTGTGTGGACGTGCATGTTGATCACATATACGCAGCATAGCATTTGACAACACGACCCCCCTTCTCCACTACTTGCACAAGCAATATTTTCCAGGAGAAACATTTTGTACAGATTCTCTGCGGGTGTCGCGCCTCCTCACCTCCAGCTGCAGTGACTGAGGCAGAAGAACAGCTTTAAGCAAAGGCTAGGGTGCGGGGAGGACAAGAGGCTGTACCGGTGGAAAGGAGCTCTGCTAGTGATGAAGTTGCACCAAGTCAATTGCATGAGGAAAAACGAGGACAAGGGGGGAATATCTCGGGAGGAGTTTTAAACTGCCGGAGATGCTCCAACACGAGCAGTGAGCCGCGGATAGCCAGGGGCAGGGGCTGCGGGGCAGGGGCTGCAGGGCGGCTGCCCCGCGGCGGCGGCCGGCGATCGGCGGGGATAGGGCTCCCCGGCAGCGCTGGAGGCTCCACCAGCGGCACCCCGGTTCTGCGGGGAAGTGCGGGTCGGTCCGCAAGCCGGCGGAGTTTTCCCTTACTGTGTTTTTTTCTTAAGGCGGGCGTTCCCTGCAGTCGGACGGGAGCGTGGGTCCCTCCCCTTTTCCCGCGTCTTCCCCCGCCCTTCCCGTGCTTTCAGTGGAGGGTGGTCTGGAGTGGTGGGGGGAAGCGGAATTTGGAGTTTTTCTCTGGGCTGCTTAGCTTGCCCTCGTTTTGTGCCGTGGTGTCTACATGTATTTTACGGTGCCGGCAATCCTCCGGCCTGCCTCCCACCTCCTCGTTTCTTTGACCCTACCGCAACTGTTTTGAAAAAGTATAAATACGTGTGGGTTGGGTTTTTGGATTTTTTTTTTTTTTTTCTTCTAAACCCATGACAAAGCGCTACGAGGTCAGAATGGTAAGTGTGGGGGGTTTATTTATTTATTTAAAAAAAATGAAATTTATGCAATCTGGGTTTAAAAAAAAAAAAGAAAAAGGCGGCCAGCGCTGTTGGTGGGGGCAGCGGGAGAGTATCCTCGCACATAATGCAAACCTCCCGGCCACCCCAGGAACGAGCAGGGCAGCGCCTTGCGGCAGCCGAAGAAACGGGACGGGGTGGGCCGCCGGGGGAGGAAGCGGCAGCGGGTAAGTTCCGCGGGGTGCAGATGGCGGCTGGACAGTGCCGACCCCGTAGCAGAGGGAGGGCTCCATCCCACTCTCCCACGGGCACGTCGGGAATCCGTCCTGCCTCCCCCACCCCCGGCTCGGCGGGGAGGGAGCCTCTGCAGGAGACCTTCGTTCACACCGGCAGCCAGTCCCCTGCGGTCCGGCACCGCGGGGGGGTGCATTTGAAAACATCACCATTGCAACCCGAAACCTTTGCTTTGTTGTAAAGAAAAGAACTCCTGCTCGCTCCTCGGGAGCACTAGTTCACAAAGCCAGCTGGGTAGTGTTTTGTTTTAGTTTATTTTATTTTAATTTCTTTGATTTTCGTATTGTATATTATATTTTTTTCTATTTTCAGTTTTGTATATCATATCCGTTTGATTTTACTTATAGATACTTGAATCTGCTTGAGCCAGCTAAAGGAATAATAAGGAAGTTTCCTCACTTCATAATTACCTAAAGTAACTTCTCCTACTGCAACATTTAGCAATAGGTTAGGGTTTATGCCATATGGTAGACAGTAATAATTAACTTTCACTGACTTTTTGTGGGTATTAGAATGATTTATTCAGAAAGTAGCTGTAAGTCAGTATTGTTTATCATTACAGCAATACAGGTAATTGTTAGCACCGGTAAATCGTCATTGTTCTGGTAACACTTTTAGGCTGTTATTCAGAGTGACACGAACTTACATGTATTCTAAAATGGATAAATACAGAGAAAAATAAAATAAAAAATCAAGGTCTGCAATGGGTGAGAAGAAGCTATTTATGATTCTAGCTGTAGGTACAGTTTCCTTTTTTTTTTTCTATGATAATTTCATCTTCAACAAATAAGTTACTGGGGGTTTTGTTTGTTTGGGGGAGGGATTGATATTGTCTGTCCAAAGGCAGTAATGGTTAGGTTAATATTTACCACAAATTCTGGTAGATGAACATGCAGGTATTATAGCACTAGTTTGCCTCAAGCTGTCTTCTTTTCAAAAATACTATTCTTCCACCAATAAGGTCAGTAATCTGTGAAATATAAGTACATAACTATATTCAGTCTAATATTTGTTAGGGCAGTAACTTCAGCAGTTTGAACTTATGCTGGCTGTAGTTAGCTGAACTATTCTAATAGACTGCAGGTAGTAAACACATATAGAAATATGTACACATATTTCTGTAGCTATTTTTTTTTTTTTTTTCATGTCAGGCTGTTTCTCCAAGGAAACTGCATCTACCACATGTATTGATACTTTCTTTTACTAGCATAGAAGTAGCTAAAGTATTTATAATTTTGAAGTCTCTTTCACTAATGGCTCACACACATTTTTTATTATATTTTAAGCACTGTGCACGTGGAAAATGGTGAGCATCAAGAACAGATGCTGAATTTGTCAGGAAACTCACATAACTAGAAGGGAAGGCACTTTTCTTGGAGATATGCTACAGAAATGCCTTAACATCATGGGTAGATAGATTTACCTGCGCCCATCAGTCCTCTTTCTCATCACTTCTCAAGTAGACATCCTAAGCCTTTGTGGTAGGAACTACTCACAAATTACACACCCCTTTCATGATATCTTGTGCAGGAGTACCTTTGCTTACCCTCACCTGCATCTGGTTGGGAGATATCCCAGGTTATGCATTACTGACACTGGACATAAAAAAAAAAAAAAAAAAGTAAAGAGCTAAGAATACAATAGATCAAAGTTAGCCCAAACTGTCGATAAAAGGCTTTGACAACCGGAAAAAAAAAAAAAAAAGATTTTGGGGTGTGGAAAAGCTTTCTGTTCCTCTGTGCTTAGAAATACCTAGGTAAAAAGTCTGTGAGCTTGTGCAAGCACATTATGTATGCCATGAAAATACATGAATGGATGTTCTTATGGAAGTGTTACTGAAAATCAGAGCAGTGGCTGTGAGCAGAATATACACAGAGACTTCTGTGTGAAACTACAAGGGCAGGGTGGGAAACCAGTGTAAGCAGCTTACAGAAGAGTAGGAAGTGAGTTTAAATTCTTCCTATCCATGTGAATATCACACATTCTTACTTCAAAGTCCAGCCGTTGTGTGAAAAATGAGAATTCAAATTGAAGGGCAACAGGGGAAGTACCAAAACTATATCAAATAGGAAAAATTGTTTTGAAAATATAAAGTAAAAGGTGATTGTCTGGAGCTTCCAGGGTGTCCTCTTCTGCTTCTTCATGAGTTTCTAAATGATGCTTTGAAATTATTTCCTTATAAAAACACCTAAAATCTGTGGAAGTCCCTGTCAGTGGCTGGTGTCAAGTGCCAAAAATGCACAGAAGGTATGGGGTATTTATTCTGTTAGGAGAAAAATACTTAAATACAGCAATAGTTTTGTACTTCAGACACAATTATTGTGTCTTGATTTGTGATACCTTTCGAGTTTATGTTTTGCAGACTTGCATGTAATCAAAGCATGATTTCATATCAAACTACTTACTGGTTTAACTACTAATTTTCAGTAATGATTCACATTTTCAGAAAAGAGTTTGAAATTTTGGGACTCAAAGATCTAAATGCCATTTTTACAGAACAGATTTCAAAACATGGAAAACAAGATTGCACTTGTTGCAGGGTTTTCATTTTCAAATACTCCAGATATCTGTTAGTCAGGAGTGTAAGAAACATGCAAGAATTCATTTCAATTTAATTCAGAAAGTCACTGTAGCACCTTGCAAATTTTAAGCTCAGTTAATTTCATGCTTAAGTCTTTCAACTTCTAAGATTTTTTAAGATGCATGAAAATAAAAATAAATTACAATGCTTTGCTTAGAAATTATCTGGGTCTTTTTGGAGAAATATTATTAAAGCCAGTTTACTTTCCCAAATTTAATGTATGGTAATTCATGTAAGGAAAACTGTTAACCCAAATCCTGCAAATAATTCTGCATGCCTGTAAAGTCAACAAAACTCTAGAAATGCTTTGCAGAAATGCATATATTCTTGATAATCCAAACAACACCACTAAGTGTCCTGAATCTGCTTCTCTTCTATATTTATAGAAGAGTATTGGCAGATATAGTTGCATAGATACACATGCCTCATACTCATTATAGAGAACTAAACATTTGTAATTTTGCCTGGTCCTTGGAATTAAATTTCTTATGATCATCACAGAAGTGCAAAACACATTAAATTATATCCCTTAAGAACTATCCTTTAAGTCACTAAGTCTCTTAAAACATCAGTGCTTGAAACAAACTTTTGCATTTTTATGTACTGGTGGTATTAAGACCAGTGCTTCGTATTTCACACATTCACAGTCCTCTGGCACTAGAAAAAAAAATGTACGTTAAGTTTCTTTGAAGAAGAATATGTGCTGAAAACAGACCATATATGCAGCAGACAGTGTCATTCATCAGAGTTATGTTTTTCGTGGAATTAGGCTTCACAAGTTGTACTGCTTACCGTGGCTGCTATTCAGTGACATGTGACAAAAATGTCAGGCTAGTCTCCCTTAGCAGAAATATATCTGTACTTGTTAGAATGGTAGGTATAAAAATCAGAGTTAATATAACCAGAGCATTATTCTACTGAGAGAATAGTAAGTAGTTTTTATGATGAGATGGGTTGTTTCTGTGAAGTGCACAAGTTATTTCTCAGTCCTTTGGTAGTGATGTGATGTTGGTCTCTATGCTTTCCTCAGGGTAATGAGAACAAGATTCCACCTGTTTACCTGATGCTTTTGTTCAGCCTGGGAGTTAAGACTTTCTCCTCTTCCAGAAATGAAATCTACACAATCATCTATGTCCACACAAGTACAAAACTAGCGCATTTCTGAGAACTCTTCTAAAGCATAAAGCCTAAAAATACTTAATGTCATTAACAATATCAAGAGGTATAGCCACATACAGCCTTAGCATAGGGACAAACATGCAAATACTCAAATTTCAACCATAATTTTTTCCCCCAGTAGCACAATTTAATATTAATAAGGCTTCAGTGACTATGTAAGTAACTATTCAGTGACTAATCCAATTTCAAACATTATTCTTTTCGTAATAGCACAATTTAATGTGAATAAAGCTTCAATGTACTATTTTTAATACATTGTGTCTTAGTTTCGGAGGTCAGCATGGTCTGGTTACTCCCACTAGGCTTGATTTCAGACTTCTTTGTTCCTGTAGCTCTACTGAGCATTCAGACAAACTACAAAATTGATGATTTATAAACAGAGTGACAGAAGTGGGCATTGAGGCCCGGGGAATAGAGGATACTTCGTTTTGGCCAGTGTTTACCAGTCAGTCAAGTTTTCAATTCTTCTAAGATATATGAAGATCTTGATGCCTGTTGAGTTGATTTTGTCTCCCTAGTTATGAAATGTTCATTAAGGCAGGATGAGATACTAACTCCAGATGCTGTAGAACTTTTAATATATGTACTGAAATATATGAAATACATGTAAATACATTGATAAATTGGGGTGTGGGGGGGGGGAGGGAGAGTGGAGAAGGGCAGAAGGGCAAAAGAAGTTCCCTGACTAGTATCCCACCCACCTTCAGTTCTTAAAGAATAAGTGACCATTGGATTCCACATGAAACTGAATGTGCTGTGATGGGTTTATACATCCCACGGTACAGTGTTGTTCAAAGCATGCAGAATATGAAACAGATGGCTTGGGAAGACTGTCAAAAAGACCTGCTGGGCCTTTCTCTGGTATTACCTTAAAGCAAGAGAGAGGATGAGTAAGCGTGGTGTAATTTTGGCCTTAACACAGCGTTCCGGATGTTCAGCTTTCTGAAGGAATGCTTACTCAATTACACTAACACAAATAAAACCAAGTATCTACTTGAGGATAATGGAACAATGAAAATTATTTGAAATTGGGTTTAATAATGGAAGGAAAAAAGTGGAAAATTGCAGTGGAGGAAGGGGGAAGGGCAGACAGTTGGAGATGCTCATCACAGGGCTGAGCAATGCAGAAAAGTAAATTTATTCAGGAACTTCACAGGTCATCTTTAAATATTTTTGTGCACAATGTAGTAGAACCTCAATCCTGCAATCTTAAATTTTGATCTTTTAAATTATTATTTCAGAGGTCTCCTTATGAAAGTAACAGTTGTACCTTCAAGGCCTACTTGGGTTTGGTATTAAAATCTCAAAGCATGTACTATCTTCTAACAATGTATTTTACACTAATGAATTTTAAGCATGAAAATCAGACCCTAATATATAAACCTGAGTTTTTCAGACAGCATCTCCTTAGGAGATATTTAATATACAGAGAGTATATGCTTGGGCTTTTTTGGTGTTATAAATAGCAATTAGTCCAGAATCTTCATGTTCTTGTTCACAAAACATATTCAGAGGTTGGTGGGTTTTGTTTTTTTTTGTTTTTTTTTTTTTAACCTCATTCCTGCAGCTACGTACTGTCTTAACTTTATCTTAACTGAGAAAAAGTGGACTAGTATTTTGAGTCAACGGTATTAAAAGTACTACATACTTAGTAGCATTTAAAAGAAAGTAATTCCATCTCTGAGTTCACAGTTTATTGAAATGAAGATTTATTTCCAGAACTGAAATTCTTCAGTAACAGTCTGAAATGTGGACATTGCAGCATCAGGAAAACAATTTTCTATACTCACTTCAGAATTTCTGTTAACTACTGAAATAACCATCTAGAATGGTCACTGAAAGCTTCAATTCTTTAATGCTACACAGATAGTGGGTTTGCTTACAACTTATTTTGTCTGTTGTTAATTTCCTTTAGGTATTATCATTGCTCAGTTGTCTGATAAAGCCAAAACTTGAAACTGTCTGTCCCTGCGTCATGTCTATTTTTCAGCACATGGCTTTGCAATACAGTTATATCAGGGCTTCGGGAGATTAATACCTGTTAAAGATGGTGTTACAGTGCCTAGGTTTGCCTGTTAATTTGAAAATACACCTTTAGCCTGTTTTTTACTTAGTCTCTTTCTTGATATTGGGGTTTCATTTCCATGTTTTAGGAAAATCCTTTAAATGTTTTTA
Organism: Psilopsiagon aymara; assembly: GCA_024733675.1. NCBI lineage: Eukaryota > Metazoa > Chordata > Aves > Psittaciformes > Psittacidae > Psilopsiagon > Psilopsiagon aymara. The sequence continues at coordinate 21,551 of JANRGW010030547.1, read as the reverse complement.
TGTTACCACTTTGAAAAGGAAAAGAAATGAAGAAACATGTAAAATACTCTTGAACACATTTTGCTTGTGATTTTGAATAGCTTTCAAATTAGAATGATTTTCCCAGATTTTTATAGGCTTGCCCAATCCAGCTGTATATTTTATATGCTAATCCAAGTTCTATTTTTGTTCCCCTTGGGATTTTAAGTGATTATAATTGTTGCTCTTCAAAAGCCAAACAGATGATGATTGCTGCTTCAGGAATATACCAAAAGAAACTGGCTTTCATTAAACCTGCTCATCCACTTCATAATTATCTCCATTTTATCTCACTAAGAAGCAGGAAAATGGCAACTACATTTCATTGAAACTAGTTCAGTCATTTAAACATCACTTTACTGAGATAACGGGAGTTGTTAAAGCAGAGAAGCTTTTTCCCTTCAAACACTAAAATGTAGCCAGTACTATAGCAGGGTTGCCAACTGGAAGACCAGACACTTCATATCAGTTTGAAATACAATGCTAGAGGTGAGAGATGGTAGAAGATACTGTGGTTTCTACTGTTGTTGGCACCGCTGCTGGAGGGCAAAATGTAAAGTAGATTGACAGCTCTGTTGCAAGGCTTCTGCTGGTTTGACCTCTGCAAGAAATGAGAAATCAGAGTAAGCAGAAATATGGGAGAGAAGGAAAGTAGATTAGAGCAGGCACAAGTTTAGATACTAAAGAAGATAATAAATAGGCAAATGATACAAGCTTTGACCATATAGTCACTCTTTGTATCCGTCTGACCTAGTGATGATTAGAATGAGCTTGGCTGGCCAGACAGGAAGGTGTTTTTGGAATTTTTTTCAGCAATAAATTTAAGTTTAATTCTATTTTAAGAATATTAATGGAGAATTTTACAGTGAAGATCAGTGTTGGAGAGAAACAGGTCCCTGTGAATTGCAGATGCTGCAGTATCTGGCAGTCCATGAACACTGACCTGAACAGCAGTAAAAAGGCACAGAGGCTTCTCAAGACCTAGAAATATATAACCAGTTCTTTAGTTCACAACATTGGTTAAAAAACTCACACATTCAAATTTCTGCACGTATCTTCTAATGTTTTTCTTACCTTACAAATGTAAATAGGTTTTTTTTCTACCTGTTCTCTGAAGTGAGCTTCCTGCAATTTATCAGGAAAAGGCTGACCATATGTGTTGCCATTTGTCCTCCACTGCTTTCTTTATGCTGGCAATCAGTGCAGCATTTTTGTATAAATCACAGCTTACCACTCAAGGGGACCTGTAAAAAAGCAATACCATAAACAGTTTCTTCTTCAAAGACAGACTGGAGCAGCTGTCTGAAAGCCTGGTTCTTTCATCAAAGAAAGCAAGAATCTTTCACAGCTTTAGTTTCCTACATGACATATTTATGCCAAGGAGATGGCTGGGGAAAGAGTAGGAGTTCACAAAGGGATGAATTTCTACTTTTATTTCTAAAATTTAAGTACCTATATGAGAGCAGAGACTAAACTTGGCCAACCGTCAGAAACTTTTTTCTGTCAGTTATAGAAGCGAAACTTCTGTCAATTTGTGACTTTCTAGCTTGTGTAGAATGCAACTGAGTTTTGGCTATAGCAGTGTAACCTGAGAGAAAAATTACAGGGCCTACAGACTGCAGCAAAAAAAAAAAAAAAAAAGTCTGTTTTAAATAGAACAGTGCTGAAACACCCACTGATTGCAGTTTTGTTGGTACAGCACTGGGAGTCAGGCACTCATTCTTGTAAATTAATGAAGCCCTGTAAGCATCAGCAGTATGCACACCACCTCCTTGAGACCAAAAGGCAGCCAGTGCAAATCTCACAGCACAGGTAACAGGCTGCAAGAAACACAGCTTGCTCAATTCCCAAGCAGCTGCATTCAGTCCCACCAACAGTTTTGAGTCAGTTTCATCTCCAGGTAGTGCCCTATAGGACAAAATTGAGTGTCCCATGTTAATGCAGGAGCCACAGCAAGGAAGATCCACCAGTGGAAGGGAATATTATTGTACCCCTGTCACACACAGACCTTGATTAGGTTTTACAGTAGAATTATGGCTGAGCAGTAGCAGAGGTGCTTTTCATTTTAGAATCATAAAATCATAGAATGATTAGGATTGGAAGGGACGTAAAAAGTTCTTCAAGTTCCAACACTCTGCAGGAATACCTTCCACTAGACCATGTTGCTCAAAGCCTCAACGAACTTGTTCCTGAACACTGACAGGGATGGGGCAGCCACAACTTCTCTGAGCAAACTGTGCTGGTGTCTCACCACCCTCATAGTGACAAATTTCTTCCTTATGACTAATTTAAATGTACCCTTTGTCAGCTTAAGGCTCCTCCAGCTTTCTTGTAGGCCCCTTTTAGGTCCTAGATGGCTGCTAGCACATCTCCCCAGAGCTGCCTCTCTCCCAGGCTGAACAAGCCAGCTCTCTCAGCCTGTCTCCAGAGGAGAGGTTCTCCAGCCCTGTCATCATCTTTATGGACTCTTCTGGACTCACTCCACATCCCTCTTGTGTGGGAGGCCCCAGAGGTGAAAACAGTACTGCAGGTGGGGTCTCACGAGAGCAGAGCAGAGGGGGAGAATCACCTCCTTTGACCTGCTGGTCACGCTCCTTTTGTTGCAGCCCAGGATATGGTTGGCTTTCCGGACTGCGAGCGTGCACTGAAGGCGGCTCACGTTCAGCTTCTTATCAAGCAACACCCCCGAGTCTTCTCCTTAGGGCCAGTCTCTCCCCAACCCGTATTTGTGCTGGGGATTGCCCCAGCCCTTGCATTCAGATGAAAACATTATTGATGAAGGTAGGGGCTGTTGAGCCTGAGAAGGAGACCTCACAGCAACCTTCCAGTATCTGAAGGGGGGCCTACAAGGATGCTGGAGAGGGACTCTTCATTAGGGACTGTAGTGATAGGACAAGGTGGTAATGGGTTCAAACTTAAACAGAGGAAGTTCAAGTTAGATATAAGGAAGAAGTTACTGGGAGGACAACTACTGGGAGGGTGGTGAGGCACTAGAATAGGTTTCTCAATGAAGTGGTAAATGCTCTGTCCCTGGCAGTGTTCAAGGCCAAGCTGGACGAAGTTTTGGGTGACATGGTTTAGTAGTAGGTGTCCCTGCCCATAGCAGGGGTTGGAACTAGATGATCTTCAGTTCCTTTCCAATCCAAAATATTCTATGATTCTATGATTCCTCCAAAGGCCTGATGCTGCACCTATCGTATTATTCAGTTTCTTTCATTTCAGCAAAGTTCCTCATTTTTATATGAACCAAGCTGCATTTTCTGCCCTTGCTCAATCGGGGTAGGAAGATTCGAGATGCTGCAGCAGCACCCTTCCTTGTGCAGCTGTTCAGGAAAACGAAATCAGCTGCTGAAAGTAGAATGGGGACATGGAGATCAGTTCTACCTGTAAGGCAAGTAAAGAATAGGGGACTGATGATAAAAGCAGCTAATGTAAGAATTTATCAGAGCTATCACTTACTTTTCATTATCAAGAAGCCATTGATTGTGTAACTGCTGCCTAAAAATCAGAGCTCAGTCCAGAGCAACAGGGGTCAGGAAATCCTGATCTATGAATCCAATCTCAAAGTTTTACTTCTCCACTTTGCTTTCCACCCTCTCTCATCTAATATGAATTTATATTAAACTGTATTTAGGACTCAGTTTTTCCATTGCTAGAGATGCAAATTTGTACTTGCAAAATGTCATGAACTTAAAAAGGAAGAGAGCAAGAGGTGGCTTTAGGAAGTAGACAACAGAAAATTTTGTATTAATTCTTTCTATAAATGTTCTGTTAAAGAAACTGTTATATCTAGGTTCTAAATTTATTACTTTTTCTAAGGTAACTTAATTGCATATAAGCAGGTAACTACTCAAAATGTGTTCCTGCGCTAGTAAGAGTTTACAGCATAACTGCATCCTGCCCTACCTCTCTCAGACTAAACTCATTGTAGACAATGTGTTTTCACAGTGCCAAATGGTACTCCATAGTCCTCATTTTAAACTAACCACACTATATACTTTTAGCACAAACTGTTCTTAGATTCTACAGCTGGAGAAGTGTTTATGCAGCTTCTGTAATTACTTACTTACATTTACTTGCGGTTACCTTATCATTCAAAATAAGTATCTTAAGCCAAATTAACATGGAAGGTATTGCAAACATATGCAAAATAAACATTGAAGGAAAACTGTGCAAAATTATAACATTTCATAATGAATTGCAAAATATAATTAAGAGTATCTCATTTAAATGGAAACCACCTTTAGTTTGTATTTGGCTTTGTTTTTATTAGTTTTCAGATTTTGCTTTATTCATGGTAGATATTTGACCTTAACCCTACATTGTCTGCTTCTGGTGTGATTGACTTACTTATTTTAGCACTGATATTTGCAGAGTTAGAAAATATTCTTACAGAACCAGTAAACACTAATAAATCAGCTGTGCTGCTATAAAAAAATCGGTGAAGACAATGCCTCAGCATTTACAGCTATGAATTTAAATTGACTAGATATGTTGAAAAGGAGTGTTTATTCTAAAACCATTGTATCTTTATTCTCAATTCTTTCTTGCAGAGCTCTATGAATTGTAAGGAAAAAAACACACATAAAATTAAAATCTAGTATAGATAATGGTAACAAAACCAAAGCAAGAGAAAAAAAAAAAAAAAAAAAAGGCTTAACTGAAAATTGCCAGCATAATAGGAGTTAAACAATATAAGACCATAAAGTATTATTCTGTCCTCTGAAAACTAAGGGAAGCACAGTAAGAATAAAAAGAGATGTTTCACATGACTCATTAGAATAATTTGTGAAAATGCTGCTACTCAAAAAAAATATTTATTACAATTTACATTAAGGTGTACATTGCTATTCCAATTGAGAACAGCTCTGACATACAGTACAAATATTACCTTGTGCAAAATGATATAGCATTAAGTAATATAAGTTCTTGGCAGTGTTCTGCACATTTGACTTCACACACTGTAAAAATATCCATTTATCTCAGTAAGACTACCATAACAAGGAGAGCAAAGTATGTATTGGATTTTCCTCAGTGTTATGGCTCTACAGCACTACTCCTAAGCCTTACTCAAACAAATGTGACAAAAGTCATTTTCCACAACAGCAGCAAAATTTATAAGCAAGGAAGAAAACATTCTGTCCACTCATTGGAACTATGCAAACATTTTCTGGGTTTGTACCTTTGTTTTTAGGGAAAAATGATTTCTTCTTTCTGTCCAAGGCATTTTGACTACTCAAGACAATACTTGTACACAGCTGAATTAGCACTTCACAGTGCAGAGCTGGGGAAGGGAATAGACGGGAGGAATTGCCAGAGAAGCAGCAATTATATATAAAGACTAACTAGCTTGTTATTTTAAATAACCTCGTTCCTCCTTGACTCAATATTATCAAGAACCAGGAAAACCACAGCCCTTTGGACTGATGGGAAATGTCAAAAGATGTCTCTAAACAGCCAAACTTGACCAATCATTCTCATGTGCTCTGGAGATACGAGAAGGAATGAGCCTCTTCTCCCTCTTCTATTAGCTTGAGGATGAAGTTCCAGGGGAAAAATTTGGATCTGAGGAACAAAACAGATCTATGCTGAATTCAGTCAGCATTTCTCTATCTCCCTGGTGTAAATCTCTTCTGTCTCAAGCTTAACCACAGTAACAGCTTTTTTCTGTGTTTTTTTTGTTTTTTGTTTTTTGTTTTTTGTTTTCTTTGTTTTGTTTTGTTTTGTTTGTTTGGGTTTTTTTTTGTTTGTTTGTTTTTTTTCCTAATTTGTTATATGGTTCCTTACACATCCTGAGTCTCTGTTTCTTGCTGATTTCTCTCTTGTGTGAAACAAGGCAGTCTCTCCCAACTCAAATGCCTACAGCCTAAAATACTTTCTTCACTCCTGAACAGCTCAGTTTTCTGTTCTTAGAGAAGACTTTCGATGGCCTCACACTCACAGCCTATCCAATTGGTGCTGCTGCTCATTTTCTACTCACACCTTCCAGACACTGGATGATTCAGCACTGCCACAAGTTAGCACCAAGTTATGGCAAACTAGGTGGTGATGCTGTATACAGGCCGTAATGAGAAACTCCTTTGCTTGTGACTTTACAGCCTTTTTGTTCCATGTTGTGGAAGGGAGCAGCATGTTAACAGACTATGGAGATGAAAGTATGCATTTAAATATTAATTCTCATTAAGATGTACACTGTATTGAAAATATGGTGACCCTATACAGGTACAAGCTACAAATAGTTTGTCCCCTGTCTTAATCTTCCATGAAAATGCAGTTGTTGCAAACACAAAATGCCATTGAATAAGCAAATACCTGAACATCAAGTTATGCAATGTATCTGCAGGACACAAACTGCTTGTTTGAATAGTTATTGCGTAGTTAAGTAAGCTCTTCAGACCTGAACCACCCAGCCAAAGTAGGAAAATACCAGAAAGTACTGGTATCTTTGAACATGCTAAAGAAAAAATGAGTTCTGAATGCATAAAAAAAGGCTGAGAACTAATAGACCTCACTTGAAGGCAAACAGACAACACACATCTGAGCAGTATAAAGTGAGAAGATGGATGTAACTTTCACAGTTCAATTATCTTTCTCTTGTTCTGAATGCTCAGTGACAGTTACAGGATGTTTTACAAGGAGTAAGAAGGAACTGTATCTAACAAGTGTTAAATAATTATTAGCAGAGTAACCTGAAATTTACTTTTCGTTTCATTGTAGCAGCTAGGAGCACCAATTAAGTGCTAGTTTAAAATAAATACATCCAGTAAAAATCTTGTCAATTTCAAGAACTAACAAGTGGGGAAAAGGGGTAAAAGACTGTGGATGGAAACATCATGTAAGCCTTTTTACGGGGTTTTTAATAATTGTGGTTTAATTGCTTCTGTTGCTTTCATCTTCTTTCATTTACATTGGAAATGTGGATCTCGCATCAGGACAGAGCAATATATTTTCATAATCTAAAAGGCAATATCTGCTCATGCTAATTCTCTTTTTTCCCCTATGAACACATATTAAAAAATTCCCAAACAACAAACCTTGAGTTCTTTGTAGTTAAAGGTGACTTGAGGGAGGAAGGTCTCAAGTTTGGAAGTAAATTTGAGTAACAAAACAAGATATTGTACAGCTTCTCAACACATGACAGGACTGCTTGTCATGTCGTCATAACAAGTGAAAAGACAAGAAGCAATGACCTAATGGCCTCAAACTGTGCCAGGGGATGTTTAGACTGCATATTAGGAAAAAATTCTTCACTGAAGGGGTGGTCAGGTATTGGAAGAGGGAAGTGGTGGAATTGTTTCTGGAAGCATTAAAAAACCATGTTGATGAGGCTTCCAGTGGTATGGTTTAGTGGTGGCCTTGGCAGTCCTGGGGTAATGGTTGGACTTAATCTTGAAGATCTTTTCCAACCTAGTTGATTCTAGGATTCATTTTCTGGTTTTGTTAGATATCACATGATCTAAATAAGCTTTAGATCTCCTAATGTGCCTTCTATTTTGTGTAAAGGATTAAGCAATCATCCCTAAGTATGATTGTGGAAACATTTGTGAGGAAAACCTAGTAATGTTTTGCACTACCAAGAAAGTACTGTGAACAAACAGTTCCCATCATTAGGACCTATATTTCAACAACGAAAATTGAATCCTGAGCCTTAACCACATATATTTGGGGATTTTGTAATTTGAAGATAAAAAGAGTATCTCTCACTGTAGTTTCACTTCTGTAGATTATAGATTAATCCCTAGCATTGTTGATCATGTCTGATAGTGATATGTAAAAGGCAGAATTTTTTCCTTTCCTTAGAGATGGAGTTTTGTATATATGTTCACTTAATGCTATTGGCTACTGACACAGTGGTTTTTTAGTCCAAAGTTTTCATTAGTAAGTTACCCCATCACCAATTTTTAGAGTGCCCAAATGCGAATTACAAAATGATGCATGATGCATGATTTTCCAGAATGCAAATTGTCTGCAGCTAGCTTAATTCTGGATTCCCAAGTCTCAAGAGGACCAAAGAAAAGGCAAACTGAAGATCAACAGCCAAATGCTGAGAGGCACGTTGAAGACAGAGGTCCAGGAGATCAAAAAAAACCAATCAGTCTTTGAATTCATCTGGAAAAAATGCTAGAATTCAAATAGCTTTGTTCATCAGACTTATATTTGCTTGGTTTCAGTGCTAATTGACAAAGACAAAAAAATGTGTAGGGAATTTGTTTAGTACTTTACAGCTTTTTCTCTCAGCCTATCAAATCTGTTTCTTCCTCTGTTTTCTTTGTTTAGGTTTTTAAATTTTTTTTTTTTGTTGTTTTTCCTCTTCTTAAACATTCAATTTATTATGAAAGACAAAAAGGGAAAATCACTATTCAGAACTCTAGCCATTTTGGAGGTGAAGAATTGTCATGGGTTCAGCAGTAGCAGTCATTTTTCTCCTTCTTAGTAGTTGGTGCAGCACTGTGTTTTTGACTTGTG
>JANRGW010030546.1:0-18633 GCA_024733675.1 Psilopsiagon aymara | reverse complement strand
TCCTTCCCTCCAGTGTATCAACCGAACCACCCAGCTTGGTGTCATCGGCAAACTTGCTGAGGGCACACTCAATCCCAATGTCCATGTCACCAACAAAGATGTTAAACAAGAGCGGTCCCAACACTGATCCCTGAGGGACACCACTCGTTACTGGTCTCCAGCTGCACATTGAGCCATTGAGCGCAACTATTTGCATGCGGCCATCCAGCCAATTCTTTATCCACCAAGTGGTCCACCTATCAAATTGATGTCTCTCCATCTTAGAGACAAGGATGTCATGTGGGACAGTGTCAAACGCTTTGCACAAGTCCAGGTAGATGACATCAACTGCTCTCCCCCTGTCCATCAGTTCCGTAGCCCCATCATAGAAGGCCACCAGATTGGTCAGGCAGGATTTCCCATTAGTGAACCATTTTGCTTCGAGTTCCAAGCTGGAATGTGTCATGATCCTTTCCTAGCCACAATTGTGAGGCTCTGTGTTTTCCACATATTACACCTGGTAAGGATGGTGTGGTGGTAAGATAAACTTTCTGAAGGCTGAGCGTCAGTTGAGCTCTCTTCCACCTTTGGCTGAGGAGTGCATTTGACCATCCAAGAAATTTTTCTGGCAACTGAAAGAATTTTTACTCTATCTACTTCAGAAATAAATCACCTCTTCCCCCAGAAATTCCTGATTTCCTTTATTTTTTTTTTCCATCCTTCTCTTTCTCTAAATTTCAACCTACCAAATGTAGCTACATCTTGTTACTGAAGTAACATAAGCAGCTCTGTCCAGCTGAGAATGAATTGTGAACTTGAAAGTTCTGGAGCTTCTTTTATCTTCAGAAGTGCCTCCAGCCTCATGAGGCACTAACTGTAGCAAACTCCTTGTGATTAAAGGAATGAATCTTCCTTTCTAAGTTAACATGGAATGCTCATATGCCTTATATGAAAAGCAGGTCTGCTGCTGGACTTTGGTCTGATGTAAACTTCACTGTGTCTTGTAATAATGCAACTACAGAATTATCTCAAATGTTGTGTTAATCTCAAGAAGAGATTATGTTCCCCATAAGTAACCTAGTACCTCTTAGTTCTTTTACCTGTTAGGTCTTGCAGCTGCATACAGATACTGACTGGATCAGGTAAAGGATTTCTGTGGCTCAGAATTGAAACCCTTTTCAACACTGACTGATCTTCCATGGCTGGGGAGAATGTGTGACTGAGCAAGTATCCTTTTCCAGTGTTGGCAGATCAAGGAGCAGTTTTAAGTAGAGACAACTTTCTGGTGGAGGTTTGATGATGGCAGCTGTAGGAATTAATATGCATATCCTCTGTCCTGCAGTTCCACAGCTCCCTAAAGTGGTTTCTGTTTTAATGTTTGGCTTATTTTTTTGCTCTTGCCAGATAGAAGTAGTGTTGATTGTCCATTGCAAGTTGAGACAAAGCAGGTTTCTAACTTCAGGGAAGGAAGGAGTGAAGATAACTTTGGGGAGAAGAGTTGAAGTGAACTTCAAATGGCAAAGCATTCTGGAGACAAATAATGGCGATGCCATGGAGGATGAGTACAAGTGACCTGTGGCAAAGGTCTCTCTCCAGAGATCTGTAATGCTTTATTTTCAGATCTGTTCTTAATGTTGTCCAGCCAGCGATATTGTTTAGGATCTTGAATGGCTCTCACCAATAGCAGGAACTACTTCCCCTATAAGAAATGGCCTTGTAAGCAACTTACAGTCTTTTCTAATGGTACTAAATACATGAAAGATGTGTCTATTTATGTGAGGGGAACAGGTCTTTGGTCTTGTACTCAGAATAAGTATTGATGAGTTGAGGGTCACATCTGTGGAAAAGAGTGTTTGATTCTTACCTCTCTGCTGGTTGTTTTCAGCTCCTTCCTCCCTCTAACTGAATCTGGTCTGTTGGTTGTCGCTGTCAGAATAAATTTGTCTCTTTTTTGGTTTTACACTATCTGACGGCTGCAATATATTTTTTTTTAGTTATATAAATGTATCAGTACCTATATTGATGCATTTTTTGGAGCCTTTAATTAGATTTTTTCCTTTCTACCTGTGAGTGGCTTCTTTTTGAGACCTTAATTTCATTTTGTCCCTAATGTTGAAATGTTTTTAACTGATGGCTGTGTCTTTGCTTTTCTCTCACTGATGAAGGGAGCATTTTCAATAAACACCAGCTCAGTTAAAATGAGGAAGAAAACTCAGTGTTTTAAAGGTGGTTTTAGCTATTCATCAAGCAACCTTGAAAACCATCTGAAATTTACTTGTAAGCTCATTTTGGGATTTGTCTTGCTCACCAGCTCACTTGCAATACTGTTGTAGAAATGATTCTTAACTTCTTACCTTGAAGGGGCTTTTTAGGAACCTTCCTATGCTTCCTGCGGAGAGGTCACTGTGATTGCTGTCCTGATTCAGTGCTGTGGGGAAGAACCAACCATTTGAAAGTAGAATCAGGTTACTCAAACACCTATTAAACGTTTGTAGTGTCCAAGCAGTGCTATGAATTTTGGGAGATAGTGTTCTTATTGTTGAAGCCTTGCTGAGTGCTATGTGGACCTGTGTTCATTCCTGTTTGAGATGCAAGGCTTTTATCAGTGATGCTGTATTGAGGAGTTAAATTGGAGATTTAACTTTAACATCCTCTCTTCTGTTCTGTGGGGATGCTGTAGTGGCATCGCGCTGTGACTGTACATACCAAGGCAGTCACTCAAAAGAACAGGGCAAATCAATTGCCTGTAATTTTTTGGAGTGTTTTGTCTGTGTCTTCACAGTTGTTCCCATCTCCATAGAGAGAAGATTGGTGGTTCTGTTTCAGCCAAGGGTCCCTGTGAGTGGAGGGACAAACTGCTCTGGAAGTTAATGATTTGGAGATTAGTAACCCATTGAACAGCCTGAGGAGGTGCTTGTAGAAGGGGGTGGGTGGTGGTGATGAACTCCATTTCCAATAGATTTATTTTGGTTAATGCTATTTTCCTTCTATTTTGATGTTCTTGCTTGGGAAGAGCTGTCCTTGTTCTAGAACAGGAAAGGTTGCTTTGCACAATTTTACATTGACTGTAATTTTCATTATCTCAGTTAAAATGTGTAGTACAGTCGATGTTTCTTTATAGCTCAGGAGTTTGAGCTGTTTCTTTATAGCTTGCTGTACTGGTCAGTACTGCCTCATCTGCTTATCTTGATTCCTGTGTTCCTTTTGTCTTTGCTGAAAGCCGTTAGTGACTTCTTTATAAAACACTTAACATGAAGAAATCTTGAGCTATCATAAGGGTGCTCCTAGGCATGATAACAAAATGGTAATAAATTCCATATTAGTAAATCTGAGGTTCTGATCTCCAAAATCACAGCACTATAAAATGCTGGGTTTAATGTCTGGCTCCAAACTGTTTTTTCCAAGAGCTAGATTCTGTCAAGGTTGGCTGCTTGCCCGGGGGGAAAGTAAGGAAGTGGAGTGAAGGGGAAGAAGAGTATGTGAATGAAATGTTTCAAAAGATAAGAGTTTAACTATCATGAAAATACCAGGCTGAAAGCAGAGGCATGGATGCATTCTTGTGCATGCTAGCTCATAGTGAGAGGACTGTTTCTTAATCCTTGGGGGTTATTTTTCAATTGGTCTTTTTCCTTTATTCCTGTGGCAGGTGAGGGATGTGTTAATTAACTTGCGCAAAATAAATGTATTGGTAGATTGTAAGCTATTACCTGTGTGTGTTTTATGGGACCCTGCTAAACAACCTTGACAGATTCAGAAGATACAGGCAATGAGTTGTGAGCCTCATGCACTTTCTCAGGTCAGAGTCAAATTAAGTATTTCAGGTCAGTTCAGCCAAGCTGGCCTCCTGTACCGTTTTCACTGGCACTTTCTCTGGGTGTGCACTGGTCAATAATGAGCACTTCTGATGCTTTAGCAGCTTTTGGAGCTGAGGAAGTACTCTGTTGTCTGTCTAGCAAAAATGTTATTAGCATTAACAACAGATACAGTGTTAGATCAGTGTAACAGAATATGTGAAACAAAAGCTTGACTTGGGAAAGCTTTTTGCACAAATAGCTTGCCCCAAAGTAGAAAAGATTTGAATTCCAAACTTCAGTTTTTCTTTAGAGAGTCCAAAAAACTTACCCTAAAATGGAAGACATTTCCCTGGAATTTCATAATGGTGTTCCTTGGGATATGCTGTCTTGTCAAAGACGGGTGGCCAAAGAAATTCTTAATTGTTACCAGAAGCTCTATGTAAGAACATAATTTAGCTTTACATTGATGATTTTCCTCCCCCTTAAGGTAAGAAAACAGCAAACACATAGGTTCTTTGTCTGCCAAAGTTTTGACTGTCCCTTCTCTCTTAGAATATAATATGTGGCATCTAAAGCTCATATAACAAATACGGCCACATGACATCAAGCACACTAATCACTGTATGTGTGCTGGTTGTCCACAGATATGGAAACACTAACGTTTAATGAAGAGTCATATTCTTTCAATACAGCTGAGAAGTTTCAGCAAGGAAGAGCTATATCCTGAAAGCAATTTCAATGTCTGATGCCTTCCTGTTTGTCATAAAGCTTGGTTTGCCTGGATTTTACTAGGACCTTAACTTACGGATGTTCCCCACATTTATCTTTCATCTGTTTGTTTAGGCTGGGGAAATCTTCTGTTAAGTACATGTTTTTTAATGCAATTCCAGAAAGAAATGGATGAAATATGCTTGCTTGTTGAGGGTAACAGTGGTAACAGCATCACTCAGCAAGGTAGGAAGTTGTGGGTCATGAGCTGCTCTGAAATAGCAGTGGAGTAATGAGAAAAGGCTGCCTGCCTCATCCTGTTGAAGTGGTAGAGCTGTTTGGAGATGGTGTTTTAAGAATATAGCTGGGGAGCAAAAAAGGGAACTTCCTATAAAGAAATAGCACAGGGAAGAAATCATGCATTTCTGAAATGCTGAAATAAATGCAGTAGGGAGATAGGCTGGAGACAGGAATGAAGTGGTGAAACAGATCATAGAAGTCAAGTTCTTGAGCAAAGAGAACTTGTTTTCCAGGAGTGGAAGTAGATATTGAGAAATAAAGCCCTAAGGCAAAGGCTGGCTCTTCAGAGTGAGATGAAAACACACATCTGGATATAAGTTTCTCAGATAAGAATGTGAAAGTAAAAGAAACAGCCCAGTGATCCTTTGGAGTTGTGAGTTTTAATCGATAACATATGAAATGGCAGCAAAAGATAAGGAGCAATCAAAAGGGGTTTATGGATTTTTTGGAGCTTGTGTGTGTTTGGGTTGTTTTTTTTTTTCCTCTGGGAAGTTCTTTAACTAATTGCTTAGGAAGTTTTTTAGAAGTTGAAATGAATTGTTCCCAGCTGATATTAACTTCATCTTAAAGAAGAGATATTTTCCAAGGTTGTTCTTCCATAGTTCTTAGGCATATAATAAGCTTAGTGCAAAGTGGTTTTATAGGCATGAATAGTTCAGTAACTTGGAAAATCAAATACATGTGCCAAGTCTTATTTAGAAAAACTTGAGTTTTGTGTTCCTTTAGCAAACACTGTGGAATCAATTCAATAGCGCTTCAGCAAGTCAACTGCTGAAAACCATACGTTGGAGGAGAATGGGGGACAAGGAGGGTGGGAATCTACTTGAGAATGAAGAAAGTGCTTGTGGTTGTAACGTCTGGATGTTAACTTGGTCAAGTGAACACACAGCTTTGCTCAAAATTTCATTTGATGTATTAAAGCTGTCCTATACCTTTTACTGCAACTTCTTTGCTTTATCTGCTCCTTAGTGGCTCCCGTAGACATATATGCTCATTGTGGTACTTGGAAGGGATGGAGTTGGTGAAACTGAATGCTTGTTAAATTAAACTAAAAACCCAGCAAATCCTGAACAACAACAACAACAACAACAACCTAACTCAAACTAAGACTTCCATTGCATTTCCAGGAAAAGATCTCCTGGGAGCAGTTTCTAGTCTGTGCATGTCTGCAGGTGAGCAAGGAGATGAAATCAAAGCTTGAATTTCATGTCAGCCTTCACTAAAATCGTTTGTTTGTTGTTGGAACTTTTTCCCGAAGTCATCAAGAATTCCAGCGGTCAGAAGCAGGTGTGAAACATTTCGAGTCCTAAACATCAGATTGTGTGTGTTAGTGAAGAGCTCCTCAACAGATAGCAGTTTCTGCCCAGGCAGGGGCAGGGGAGCTGGAACTAGATCTTTAAGGTCCCTTCCAAGCATTCTGTGATTCTTCACTGCCTTATTTTCAGCCACATAACACATAGTTAAGAGAAATAGACATAAATGCAAACAGCAGATACTGTCTCTGTGGAGTGAAACTATGGGAATTTTGCTGAAGTTTACATGCAGTGTTGTTTTTTCCCTGAGATGAGCCTGTTGTGGTTGACTGTGTATGGAATTAAACACACAAAACTGACAAAAAAAGACAAGTGTGTAGACGAGTCCGGATGAAAACCAATCACATGAAAAAGACTATTGTCAGTCCTTGTTTCTCTCGTTGTTCCATTCTGTTCTTTAAGTCCTTAATTAACATTAAATTAGCATTCAACATTAAATTAGCGTTATATACTAAATTTTGGGAAAGTATGAGTGTTTGCATAAATTGCAGTAATGGCATTAGCTCTGAAGAATGCTCATGCTTCCTAGAAGATGTTTCTGAAGTTGAGTTATCACCATATATTTTACATTGATTTACAAGGCATTCCTATTTGAGATAGTGAATGTAAACTTATTTGGGTAACCTTTAAAAAGTCTAAAAGTGATGGAGACTGAAGTGTAGGCACGTATCTATTCATATCCTGATGAGACTGTTTAATAGTTGAGGGGAAATATGGCCCAAAGAAATATTTGATATTGTCTGACTTACGCCTATGTAACTGCTTGTTTTTTGGTGGACTATCCTTGGACTGAGGAGGCCACCTGATATCCATGCACCCAGCTGGAGCATGCTGGATATGAAATATGACCGACAGTTACAGGCATTAAGTAGGAATGGTTAAATAAAATCAAGAACTGAAAGAAAGAAGTAAAAAATAAAGGTTTTGCATACGTATTTGTTAACCTGTTTATGTTATTTTATATGAATGAAAATGATCCTTGAGCTAATATGACACAGTACTGTGCTTTCTCTTTGTAATGTGCACATTGTTGCTTTTTTGTATTGGATCATGTTTCTGTAGCAATTGTATTTTAAAATGTTCCCTAGTTTTCCATGTGCTTCAGATTTAAAGCTTTCCACTAATCCCTTACCTCAACTCCAAGCAGAAACCAACAACCGTTTTACCCTTCTCTTTCTGGAAAATGTAGAATCATAGAATCTTGAAAACTGGGAGGGGCTTCAGAAGGCCTCCTAGTCCAGCCTCAGCTCAAAGTAGTGTCAACATGCAGTTCAGACCAGGATACACTGGGTTTTGTCCAATTGGGTCTTGAAAGCCACAGCACCTTTATGCAGCCTGTTCTGGAGTTTGACTGTCCTGATAGTAACCATTTTATTATGAACACCAGTATCTCCCATTTCAATTTATGATCATTGTATTTGTTATTCTGTGTACCTCAGTAAAGAGCCTTGCTCTGTCAGAGTAACTCTTCTGGAGGTATTGGAAAGCTGCTCTCCAGTCACCCAAAGCCTGCCCTTCTCCAGACTAAACAAGCTGAGCTTCTTCAGACTCATCTTACACAGTCAAGTCTCTTCATTATATTTTTGCTCAAGTTTATTAACTTCTTTCTTCTAGTGAGGAGCCCCAAACTGGGCACAGTATTTCCTGTGCAGTTGAGAAAGACAGTGTTTTCCCTTAATGCACGGACATTATTTCAGCATAGAAGGCAGTTGGATTGGTCAAGTGTGGTTTCACTTTGGTAAATCTTTTGGTTATTTTAAGACATCATCAGTGTATCCAGAAATTGCTTCCAGTAGTATTGTACTGACTTTTCCAGTGACCAAAATGAGGGTGGTGCTGACCAGCTGGCACTTCACCATGTCATCCTTTTCAACTTCTTTGAGGACGCATATGTAATATTTACTTGTATCAGAGATGTCACAGCCAGGCTACACGTGATCAGACAGATCTCTCTGAACCAACAGATGCATTCTGTCTGTTCTCACAGACTTGTAAGGGTCAGGATTTCTGAAGAGATGCTTGACTTGATCCTCTGCCACTACTTGGCTGTTCCTCTCCTCCTGGAGCCTTATCTTTGGACACAAAGTTTTGGAGGCTGTGCCAGTAAAGACTAATGCAAAGAAGGCATTGAATACCTCAGTCCGTCACTAAACTGTCATATAACCCTTATTCTTTTATAGCTAATGTAATGCTGGAAGCTTTTCTTGATGACCTTTGCCAGCTTGATCTTTAGTTGAGCTTTGGCTTTCCTAATGCCATCAATTAATGCTTGTGCTTCTGTACTTCTCTGTACTGTAACCTCTCTTCTGCACTGGAGCTCACTCATGAGGTGCCATTTTAGCCTAGGTGGTATTCTGATATATACGCTCATTTTCCGCAGTGTCTGGGTGGAGTGCTCTTGTGCTAAGGTTACTCTAGGCTGCTTCCACAGGATGCCCCCCATCAATACCCTGAATTCTGTGAGAAAATTCAGAATTCTGCAAAACTGAAGTCTTCCCTGAAGTCTGAGGTCATTACCCTCCTCACACTCCTCAGCGTTTTGAATGTCACTGTCATGATCACTAAAGCCAAGGATTCCACTGAATATCTTGCCCCCAGTCGCCTCATTTGTGAGTAGCAGATCAGGAAAACTTCCCCATGGTTGGCCCATCTTGCATCTGTTTTAGGCAGCTGTGACTGACACCCTCTGGAAACCTCCTGTCTTGTTTGCCTGCCCCCGTGCTACCTTTTCAGCAAATGTTGGGGAGATCTGCATTCCTCAGAGAACCAGGGTCTGTGATCTGGACACCTTCTCCCACTGCTTAAAGAGGAGTGTTTTTCCTCCTTCACCTTGAGCGGGTGGCTGGTAACAAATTCGTATGATAATGTCACTTCCAGACCTGCACGTTCAATGGGATTCTTGCCTGGTCCGTAGAGGAGCTCCTGACATCTGAGCTGTTCCTTCATATGAGGGGCAGCCTCTCCTCCTCCTCTTGCTTGTGTATTTTTACTGAGTACCCTGTATTCAGCCATCCCCAAACATACACATTACTACACGAGCTCTCCCACCATGTTACTTATTCCAGCAGTGGTATATTTCTGCATTTGTAGCACAAAACTGAGCTCTTCCTGCATGTTTCATAAGCTTTGTGTAGTGGCGCATGAGGTTGTGCCAGTACAACCTCCTGACCTGTTTATTCTTCTTCAGGCTTTCTTTATCATTCACAAGGGCACAGATGACCCTGCTAAGGGATATCTTGTGTGCATCAGCAGTAACTACAGGACCCTGGGGTGAAGCTGGAGGGCATGGAAGTGTAAAATGTACTGTTAGAGCATTATTCTGCTAGCATAACATTTCCTTTAGAATAAAATCTGCAAACTATAATAATCAGTCAGGAGTTCATACAGACTGGGGAAAACACATATTTCCTTGGAAGAGGCATAGTACTTAAATTTCTCAGTCTATTTTGCTGCTTTCTGCAGATCTCAGTATGACTTTCAGCAACCATCTGCTCAATGGGGAGTTCAGCCACTGTGCAGGTTGCAAAAGGTAGTTTTTTCTTGGTGTTTTTTAACATCTGTAGTTTGCAAAGTCATTTTTCTTAACTTTTGTAAGGATAAAGACAGAAGTGTGTTGCCTGCAAGCAGTTCCAAATCATTTGGACACTTCATGTTGGTCATTAACTGAGTGCTGCTGTAATGGACTCAAGAATGGGTAGGTTATTCACAAAATTAGGGCACTTAACCTCAAAGATCAGTTTTCCCATTGTTAGACAGAAAGAAAACAGTGTGAATCAAACCTGAAAGCCTTCTGCAATCAGAAGGAATGATCTAATTTCTTTGAATTAAGAGCTGTATCGTGTAGGTGTGTTACAGAAATATGATGGTCTGCAGCAAAGAATTTATACATTCCAGCTATTGTGTGGCTATTTAGTTACTGCTTAAATTTTTCTGCAGACTGAAACTCTCTAGTGTCATATGTGTGGTGCAATCCAACAACAACTGCATTTATTAAGTGTTGGGTTGTTAAATTTACTGTTATTCTGGTTTAACATGGGTAGCAAGTGATAGCAAAGTGTCTGTGTCCCTCTATTGCTGTTAAGGCGTTCTGTGCAGTACCTATTTCTGAAGCTATGCAGAATCTTTCAAGGCCTAGTGGTTGTGGCAGGGCTTGTTTTTTCTCTGCTGATGTTCCTCCACATGTGACTTCATCTCACTGCAGATTAGAGAAAAGGAGTCTATATTCTCTTACCTACAAGGTAGGTAGGTCTCCCCTTAACCTTGTGATTTAAGTTCAACAAGGCCAGTTATCTCTGCTTGTTGTGTCTTACAGCTGCCTGATAGTCTCAGTAGCCCTTTCCTTGTCTCTCACCAATGTATCAATGCCTTTCTTACAATGGAGAGCCTGAAACTGGGTACAGCATTGCGGATGAAATGTCACAAATGCCGAATACAAGAGATTAGTCCATTTGTCAAATGCCTTTTGGCTACGCTCTGCTACTACATTCTGTTTGGGGTGGCCCTTAGTGTGCAAGGGCACGCTACTGATGTTTTGTGGCCCAACGGGACTCCAAGATCATAGAACCATAAAATGGTTTGGGTTGGAAAGGACCTTTAGATCATCCAGTTCCAACCCCCTGTCATGGGATGTTCCTTTTCTGCAGAGCAACACCCTAACCCTACTACAAAACAACTCCCTGGTCAGACAGCGCCCCACCTTGAGTTGTTGCATGGGGACGATGTTTTTCTCTTGAACTAGATGCCGTGAAATGTTCAGAGGGTGCCAGTCTTCCAAGAAGTCAGAAAAAAAATAAAGCCCTGTGCTCCTTTGCCAAGTCAACTGTTTTTTTTAAGAAGAAAAAAGAGCTTAAAAAGCCTTAAATGGAGATGGGAGGTACTGTCTTTTAAAATATGAAATTACTTCAGCTGAACATGATTTGGAAGTTTTTGTTTTTTTTTTTTTTTTTTCTTTACAAGTGATACTGATACTTGCCCAAGCGATTTGGAAACTAATGGGGTTTGTGTAGTTCATAAAATCCAGTTCCAGGAGTTTATTTGCTGCATTGCAAAAGCTGAGATGGAAATACGTTAAATGTGGAGATATGCAGATTGTGCTGCCAGAGGGCTGCAGGGTAGTGCTATAATTGAGTAGTTTATCATGGTGACTTTGAAGTTCTTGGATTGAAGGCACAAAAGAATTGCTGAGCACTTGCTATAGGGAATTATAGCCATTTAAGGTTAAGAGGGTAGTGGCAGGCCATACTCATTAAAGACAAATTAACTCCGTAGCAGAAATCCTGGAAAATGGTTAAAATAATAAAACAGATACTGCAGAGGGTTTCCAGAAGCTCTTCTATGGACACATTCACACATGGCAGTGGGTTTTTCTCCTTTTAATGTGTGTGGTTGTTAGCATGTTCCCAAACTAAGAGCAAAAGGACTTGTAAAGGGAAGAGGAGGGCTTTGCTGAAGAACCTTTTGCTTCCAACCTTGCAGGTAGCCTTCATTACAATCCAGAAGTTATTCTTGGTGGCTTTAAGTTTGTGGAGTGCAAGTGAATGGTTAACTTACCTGTGAAAATGCATGTTTCCCCCAGCTCAGATGTGTTGTGTTTGTGTTCATGGTTACCTTCATAGGGACTGGGGGCTGGGAAGAAAAGCAAACAGGAACATTTTCAGCGGATGACTCAGCTGTCATTCTAGCAGGTGGCTTGGATCCACAAAGTCCTTTAGCACTGTAATGGCAGAACAATACAAGCCTTGTTTCCCAGGAATGTGTTCTGCTGGAGGTAGTTGGACCAATTGCACTAATGAAAAATACCAGTAACTCTTTTGAGTCAGGAATCTGGATTCAGTTGTTATCACTTCAAATTTAGCTCCCACATTTTGCATGTTGCTGCCACCAAGTTGATTTATAATTGAAAATGAATCCTTTGGAATGGTTTACAAATGAATCATAACAAAGCATGTGTGCTACATCCTCGCATTTGAGGGAAGAGTATTTTTCTTGTATTCTTCGTGAACTTTTGGAAGTTCCAAGAGTTGTGTCCTAGCTGAGAGTTGTTTTGATGTGAGTTCTAGATGATGGGTTGGGTACTGACCTGTGTGCTGCTTAGGGGACAGGAGAGATGTTTATTAATTCCCAGTGAGCTGCCTATGTGGTGTAGCAGTTTTGTATGTCCCTTGTTGGAAAATGCTGATCAACAAGATGAAGACAAATGCATCTTCTCTGCGGGATATGTGGGGTGTTGAGTTAATCAAGATTTTTTTCCACAGTGTTGGGGTTTATGCGCTTGTTGCAAATGTGACACAATGTATATAGCTTTGAGCTGGTGCCTGGTAGCCACTTTGAAAACTCAGCTAGAACAGAAGCTAAATGTCATAACCAAGGTTCTGTGACTGGAAATGCGTACATACCTTACTTAGGAAGCAGTTGGACAGGAAAGAATCCTCGTGCTGTATAACTTGGGTAAGAGCTGTCGTTTGAAGTGTATGGCAGTTAATTTTTCTTAAATATAGTATGCAGTTTCTCTACTGCTCTTACTGAATTCTTTGAACAAACATCTGAGGACTTGGATGAAGTTGCAGTTGGAGCTGGTGCTCCAGATTCCCTTCTCCTTAGAGAGAAGGTCATTTTCACTTTGTGTGTATTTTCAGTTTTTGCCATGTCTCTCTAGGTTCAAGACAAATGGATTAATAAATACTTTCTGAAAAACTTCCATCTTGGACCTGTGCTTGTCATTGAGATGCAAAATCAGCTACTGTCAAGAATTCTTGGACATCGGAGGTGATCTTCAGTGTTGGCGTTAGGAATGCCACTGTGTTTGCCAGAGTGGCACCTGAGAGTTTGCTGAAAAGGAGGAAAACTTTGTTGCTCTACAGCATGTATTGACAGTCAATGGCTTTAACCAAAGGGAAGAATTGTGTTTTTTCTAGAAAGAGAACTAAACTTAAGCAGCTTGTTTCCTGACCAAAAGCTGACAGGGTTAGGCTTGGAGTCTGGTGGTTTTCCACATCAGAACAAATTGTAACTTAAACGAAGATGCATGGAGTAGAAGCTTGTCTTAAAGCAAATGCACCACTTGAAAGAAGATATCAGACTGAGAGTTTCTTATGTGCCTGTGAACCTGTACAGTGCCCATACCTCACAGGCTTAAAAACCAAACCAAATCCTTAAGGAGTTGTACTGAGAGTTAACTGGGTTTTGTGCTTTAGTGAGGCTTTAGACTTCAGTGTAATAGGCATTGGAGCTAGCTCCAAAATGGGCAGCTGGTTAAAAAAAATAAAACAACCCAGAACTATACTCTTAGAAAAGTTGAGGAATTAAGTTAGGCATTCACCTGGGTATGTTCAAGGCTCACAACCTTGAGGGCACGATCTTTGGGTTATCTGGGAGACTACAATGCATATGGGGTTCAGCAGGTAGCAAAATGACGTCTGAGTAATAGGAACTTGCTACAACCTAGTAGCATTTTGTGGTTTTGTATCCTTGCATATTAAAAGGGTTTGAATTTTGCTTTAGGATTCTTTAAATATTGAATTATTGGCTTGAAGATTGTTGCAAGACTTCAGCATCTGCCTTTGTTATTGGCTCTTTTGTAAGAATACTCATGTTCATTGCAGTGGTGATATGTTGTCAAACGCAATTCTGATCTTCTGTATTGGACACATAGAGGCTGTGTAAGAGGAGCCTGTGTTACTTGCCAACGTACGTGAGTCTGGCAGACAGAAGCACGTAATGCGAAGTGACAAGTGGATTTATTTCTCAAGTCATATACTTCCTATAGTCCTATAGTCCAAGGAACAGGGTGGGGACTCGGAACAGTGTCCGGATGTTTTGAAAGTGTTGAGTGGTGAAGCACAATAATTATCAACTGAAATTTCAGCAGCGTAACAGAGGAAATGTGTGCATTCCTGGTGCCGTTTGAAGCTGAGTAATGGTTGGTGCTTTAAAGCATTTTTAAGTTTGTCTTAAGTTCACTAAGTTGTATTTAGAGAAGCCTGAAAGGTGAAGCAACTTGGAGGAATTCTTGCTATGAAGCAGGATTTGCTCCACTTGCTCCAAGCATCCCTGTTTGCAATAAGTGTGTATATTATATGACTTAATCTTCAATAGCTACAAAATATGCATTGAATTAAATTGTTATTAGAACATAGCAGGACGTGTTTATGAGTAGAATTCCCTTTAACATTTCATCTGAAGTCACTTTCATGGTGTCTTGTACCATTCTAGTCCAGTTCATGTTTCTGTTCCCACTGAAATGATTCCTTCCATGTCTGCTTTCTCTAAGCTGCCACACTGACATTGTCCTTAACATGTTACATGCTAAAAGGAAACAGAGAACAACAAGCGAGACCTGATACTAACAGCTTTACTAAAGCCTGATGTAGATGACAGTTCCAGTTCCTTTTAATTGAGGGATATGAACTTTGCTGCTGGCACATGAGAAGCAACCTATGTTCCTTAATGGAGTTTTCTTTGATACTCTTAGATGATGGGACAATCTTATCTCAACATGAAATGACGAAGAGTAGTAGCTGGGCTTGTACAGATGTGGGGTGAGGCATATGTGTTGAGCAAGATCTAAGATCCTCTTGGCCCCACATACTGTGCAAAATGCAGAAATTCTGCACAATAAGGATTTTATGTAGGATGAATATGTCTGCACGTAAATATTTGTTGATGTTAAATATAAATTCAGTTCACCTTTACTGTGTAATTTCCCCTTGTCTTTGACCCAGATGATTTCTTTTCCAAGCTGTGCTTGCTTCCAACAGTTCTTACGAATAGCAGTATGTTTGAAAGGCAACCAAGATTAGATGTTAAGGTTTAGGTTTTTGTAGTTGAAAGCCACTAGTGAGCCTGTAATCAGCTGCCAAACTTTATAAAGGAAATATAAAATATTATGATGCCCACAAATACCAGCTGTAAACCACTAATGTCTGCATTAGTTCAGTAACTTCAGTCACAAAGTTTAATCGACTAATGGGGTAACCTGTGGCAGTCTGCTGCTTTGCAGCAGTGTTAGACCTACTGTGAACAGGAGGAGGAAGTGTTACATAGTAGCTCAAGGTTTTAGTCTTGTTTTAGTTCAAAGGGCAGATAAGCCTTGAGGAGGGAGAGTATGCTGGAGCAGGCACATGTTCAGAAGGTGGACACTGCTTTCTAAAACAGAAGCGACAGAGGCGGCAGTTGTCAGTTAAATCCTAAATGATCTAAGCAAAGTGAACTTCATGAACAATGGCTCTCTTCAAGTTAGAGCATTGTCCAAGTAATTCACTTACAGAAACTGAAACCTTCAACTTCTATACTAACCTTCAGAAGGGATTAATAGAGTGGTTGCTATTGTGTATGCAGTGTAGGCTGTGCCAGTCTGCAGGAGTAGAGGAGAAAGCAGTCTCAAGATATGTATTGATCAAGGAATGTTTAAATCTTCAGAATAGGGTGCTGCGGGTTTCACCTGAGGAAGAATGTTGAATAGCAGGAGCGTTCCTGGGGCTGAAAGTAGAGAGGAATAGAGCTGGGGTGTGGGACTGGTCTCAGGCTGGGTGGAAGGTGTGGTGTGGACACTGCTGTGTATGTGGCAGGAATGTGGTTCTGCATGCGCTCGTTTAACCTGAATAAAGCTGTGCTGAGAATAAGGTCTTACAAAATGGACAGAATTGGGGCCAATGACACTTTGTTGCCACATGACAACCTTAACTGCCTCCTGCCTACGGTGGAGAACTGACTATCTTAATGGTGTGTTTTGCTAGACCCTCTGTGAGGTACAGGCAAGGGGAAACTTATGCAGGAATGACATGAAAAGCAGATGGGAAACGACATGCAAGTAAAGCACAAGCTATTTATGCGTGGCTTATTCCAGACTTAATTCTTTCCAATGCTTCCTGCAATCAGGTCATGCTGGTGCACCAGTGAGTAGTTAATGATGCACTAGGGTGGAAGAACTGAACTGAGAACAGAAGAGGAAATTAAGCTGGAAAATCTGAAAAATGTAGGCAGTGATTCAACGGTATTCCTGGGGAAAAGCAGGATTCAATCAACAGGATCAAGGCAGTGGAAGAGAATGGCTGGTGCATGTAATGACTGTGGATGTTTTGTGGGATTTCTTTAATGGACATTTTTAGGGTATAATTGACACAAGTCAACCAAGGATACTGTCTGTCTTGTTCATTTAGCTGAAATGTAGGGATTTCTTCCCCCATCTCCTTATCATTACCCTTAGTGCCCATTTGTGCTTAAGAAAATGGGTTTCTTGACAGGAAAATATTTCTTCTATTATTTAACTATGTCCTACACAAAGATGCATAAACTAAATCCTGAAATTTTATCTGTTTTTAAAAAATTTTATGACTTAAGAATTTTATTACTATTTGACATTTATCAATAGCAATCAGAAATAGATTATATAGAAATGTTACAAAACACTTGTTGATGCACTCTAGTCTATTATTCATGCTTCATACCCTGTTAATGTCTTGCTTATACCTTAGAAACACTCACTTTAGGATTGAGGCAAAAAATACTATCTGTGTCTTTATGGCTTCTGTTTTTAATGGCAGAATACAGTCAAGAATTCTCATTATAGACGATGTGTAGAATTATTGCTCTGAATTTTAGGGGTTGGTTGGTTGGTTTGAGGTTTTTTTTAGGTAGTCCTTTATATTTCTTTTTTTTTGTCCGTGGCAAATTAAGTTGCTGTGGAAAAGATGGAGATCTTATCCTGCAGCTGGTTTGCCCCTGCCACAAATCTTGTAGACATCTAGGCTGGGCTTTTGTCAGTGTGAAGCATGAGCGTAATCATCGTCACTGTTGGCTTCTAAGCACCAGACATATACCTGCAGTCCTGAAGCAGCCCATACTGTATTAAGTTCCTGGTTTGGATGGTTTTTTAGCTTTTCAATTACAGTAAGTGAATGCACCAGCATGTTAAAATGACAGTAAAAGGAGCTTAATTCCATATCTGTTTGCATCTGAGATTTAGGGAACACATCAGAAAACAATTATGTATGCTTAGAAATAGGAAATATTTCTTCGGATGAGTACTATTACCTGTACTCATCTAAATATTTACAGTTGTGATAGATGGAGGATAGTGTTTGTATTATGAAAAACCTCTTTATTTTCATGGTTGGAAGCATTTGGAGAAGTTGTTAGATTATAAAATCAGTCCTGTTTCTTCTCCACATAGTGAAAACATACCCTTTAACAAGCTGAAACTTCAAAAGGCATAACTGCCTTTATTTGATGATGTGGTCCACAATAGAAAAATTGAATTCGTTACCATGACAATTAGTTTTCATTTCATGCCTTAGAAGAATATTACTTCATGTCTGCAGAAAAATATAATCTTGATTGAAAACAAATATTCATTTATGCTTAGGCACTCACATATTTCTTAGTAGTAGTTCTACCCTGCTAATAGGACCTCACCTGAGGTGGGAAAAGACTGGCTTAAGTGGCAGCTGTACCCGAAAGCTCTTGTGTAACTGCATGTGTGATGGGGAATTACTGGAAATTGCGCAGCCAGGAGCACTTTTCCCCCATGCAGGCTGGGATGTGAATGATTACAAATGATTAATCTGTTCTCAGCACTTGAAGAGCTTTTGCACTGTGTGCTGTATTACTTGCCAGGCACTGAGAAGCATCCTAGACAGCCATCTATGCAGCGTTTCTCCAAATACAAACATGACAGTTGAAGCATTCCTGGAATTTCTGATTTCTGTACGTTCCTTGGATTCGTTTTTGTACCTAGATAATCACCTTGAAACTGCACTTGGTATCACCCATCTGATTTTCAGAAAACATTTCAGGGTCAAGGTTTGTGCAGATGTCAGATGATTGCCAAATGTACTTTAAAGTAATACCATAATCTGTAATCTTGCTTTTTGTTATTAAATTTTAATAGAAATGGGAGAGAAGTGGAACCTTTTAAATGCAAGAGAGTTGTATCCCAGTGCATATTAATGCAGGAGCTATGGTAAAAGTAAATTGCATAGGAAAAGCTTCTACTTCCTGCTGTGGATCTGTGATCTCATTGTCTTTTTAGAAGATGAATGTCTAGCTTAATGGCTGTTTTTTCATATTAGATTGTTTTCATTTGATGGCAATAGAGTGTGGAATTTATCACACCATGCTGTTTACAATGCCTGATCTCTAGAAAAATACTGAATGTTTTTTTGGCATGAAAACTGTTACCCCAAGGACTTGTATTTGTGAAATTTGTCAGCTTTTGGTAGACTTAGATGTGAGTCATAATTAAAAAAATTTCCTCCAATAGTAGAAAGTTGATTTCTCCTGAAAGGCTCTTTGTATCTGTTGTGTTTAAGCCCAGCCATAACTCAGTACCATGCAGCTGCTCGCTCACTCCTCCCCCTTCCTCCCCACCACTCCCACAGGGATGGGGAGGAGAATCAAAAGAATGTAACTCCCACGGGTTGAGAGAAGAACAGTCCGTAACTAAAGTATAACACAAACTGCTGCTGCTACCACCAATAATAATAATGATAAGGGAAATAACAAGGGAAGAGAATACAACCGCTCATCACCCGCCGACCGAT
>JANRGW010030545.1:9890-39469 GCA_024733675.1 Psilopsiagon aymara | reverse complement strand
TAGGGATGCTGGGGAGGGACTCTTCATTAGGGACTGCAGTGATAGGACAAGGGGTAATGGGTTCAAACTTAAACAGGAGAAGTTTAGATTGGATATGAGGAAGTTCTTTGCTGTAAGGGTGGTGAGGCACTGGAATGGGTGGCCCAGGGAAGCTGTGACTGCTCCATCGCTGGTGGTGTTCAAGACAGGGTTGGACATAGCCTTGGGTGGCATGGTTCAGTGTGAGGTGTCCCTGCCCATGGCAGGGGGGTTGGAACCAGATGATCTTAAGGTCCTTTCCAACCCTGACTATTCTATGATTCTATCCTGTTACAATTATAACTGCTGTTAAAAGAATTTCCATCTCTCTTCAGAGAGACCTTCAAAGTTTTTCTGTGTAACAGATCACATTGCCCAAGTGTTTTGCACTCATCAGTGAATTTAAAGCACAAAATTTTACAAAGGCAGTATTGTTAACTGTTTACCAGAGTCACATATGACACAACTTGCCAAAGATTCCTTAGTAAGCCTGGTAGTCCTAGGAACTGAAACTAGCACTCCTGAATCTTATCTAAATATAATAACCTCAAGCTTATAATTTCTTTGAGAGTGTGGAATTGTGGCTCTTGCTGATGGCACGTTATAAGAAAGAACAAAAAAAAAAAAAAATAAAAAGAAAGAGCAGTTAGAGATTCACCATTACAATGGACATCACTTAAGTAATGCTTGCAGGGCTCTAAAGCTCATAAAAAGCCCATGCATAAAATGAAAAAATAGAGTGAGACTTTCAAATGTTGACTCAGTAATTGTTAAACCCCTTCTGGCTGCACAATTTTATAGTCTTCTACTGTACTAATGAAAAGGGAAGAAACAACAAAGAAGGGTTTTAGCCTTCCAATTATATAAACTCTGTGGACCACCAAAGAAGATGAAAGATCATTTATAATGTCACAGCAATTTATCATTTGGGAGAGTTTTTTTGTTGTTGTTGCATCAAAGTTGAGTATGAAGAAACAATGCATTCACCACCCCCTCAGCAATTTCAGTCTTGCTTATCTGAGATCTCTCTTTTCCATGGAATAATCCACCCACAGAACCTAAAAGCAATGTTAGAAGCAGAAAAATAAAAGAACATTCTTTATTTGTAGTTCTTCCTGATTTTATGGTGCTTTTTTTCAAAATTATTACCATCAGTCTTAGTTGGGGCTACATCACTTGGTAAAGGAACCGTACCTTCTGGATTACAGTATATACTGAAATCCAGATTGGTTTAATACCGCCGAGAAATCATTGCAGTTGATTTGCAATCTACATGAAGCACTATATGGAGTCAGTAAAGAGGTGCCTTGTGAGGTGTTACAGGATAAAATCAGCTGGATCGAGTAAGACCAGACATTTAACTATTTTTCTCTTTTCAACAGGCCTCCAGTCACGGGGAATTTGCTGTAATTTGTATTGCCATTTTCTTTACTGTACAATATGGACACAGGTCTTTGGTTTCTAAGGGTTCTCAAGTCAGTATCTTTCAAAGCACTGAAGGCAAGACAGAGTCCACTGAAATAAATAGAGGAATAACTCAGTAACTTGGCAGGGCTTAGGTCCCTAGGTTGTTGGAGTATTTTTAAATTCTTTATTTGAGTAAAAATGATCCCAGTACTCCCTCAGTAAAATATATTATTTTACTTGGAAACAAACTGATGGGAAGTAGCAACTCTAGAGGAAAAGAGAACACTTGAGTTCCTCTCTTGTTAGGAGCTCTGAGAAATAGTGCAAGTCAGGATTTTGACATTAAAATGTAGGTAGGACTAGCCCAGCCCATTACTTTAAAGAAGTAAAAAGAACATAAAAAGCAAAGCAGAATGCTTCCGTTCTAAAGTTTTTACAGTGTGGGCATAGGTATTGACCTAAACCAGATCCAGCTGTAAACCCCTGATTGCAATAGGCTAAGAGTTACATGACACAGTTTTTCATCTGGACTGCTTTCTGAGCTGGCATGGCCTGTATCTTTGCATTAATTGTTCAGTCACTGCACCTTAGTTTCCCCAACTAAGCAGGAGGGAGATAGTGACATTTTTCTACCATTGTGATGTTTTGCGATCTCTGGTTGAAAACTACCATATTAATGAAGGATTTCACAGTGAGAAAGAGCTGCTACAGCTGATCAGTTAGGAAAGGAAGGGTCAACTGCAGAAGAGAGGTGGCACACCAAAAATGAAACAAGATGAAAATCACAACCCACGCAGGATATCATGGGAAAAAGGGTCTACACACACCTAAAGAAAAGCAAGAACAGAGTCTCTGTTTTCCTGTTTATTAAACAACAGGTGACTCAACTGCACAGCAGCAGTACAGATACACAGACTATCCTCTTCCATTTTTCTCTAGAAGGTATTCAAATTATGAATGTTATTGCACCCTTGCTAACATTTCTTCCAGCCCTAATGAAGAAGTTGACATTCTGTCTGGGTTATCTCCTAAGAAACAAACTATCACATTTTTCCAGTCATGAAGTAAGGCTTAGCTAGCCTGACCCACATTGTCAACATCAATGCAAATAAAGGTAAAGTTTAGCACCCCCAGAACACACTAGAGGCTGTTTGTCACTCAGAAGTCAACACTTGCATAATAGGATGGGCAGAAAAAGATTGACTGATCCCCCAGGAGACTAAATGGACACAATTCACAGAAGAATCAGACTCAGGCCGCATAACTGAAGAGAGGTATTGAGCTGATGCTGGTGTCCATGAATGTGCTGCAAGCCCTAACTACTGGAGGCTCGTGACTATGTAAAAATAATAAAAAAATCTCAGGAAGTAATTAACTGCCGTGGCTGCAGGGCACAGCTTAGAACTTAGACCTGAAGACTCAAAAAGCCATAACAAAAACTCCAAATCAACTTTTAGAAGGAAGTTGATCTATCTTTATTGGGCTTAATAAAATTTCCGCTGAGGTATAAACAGCTGCAGTCCTCCGTGATCCACGTTAGCCTGTGAATGTTTCCAATCTCTCCCCTTTGGATTGAATGAAGACTTAAATTCCCATTCAGACTTTAAGCAGCTGCAGGGATCCAGCGTTCTTCCCTGCCTGTTGTTCAACTTGACTTCAATGGGAGTTTCATGCACGCATCTGTGGGCAGAATTTGTTCCTCCCTCTGTATATTTCACTTCTATTAACTAACCCTGACCATGCATTCCTGCCATAATGATGGACTAAAACACATACAAATATAGACACTTAATTTTTCTTTGAGAAACGTATTTGAGCATTTAATAGATGATGGGCAACCAGGGGGAGGCAAACTGGGCATTTTAAAGTAGCAAGCTAAAATCCTTGGAAGAATAGAAAAATACCCTCATTGCAGAATCCTTCCCTCCCATGCATAGGCACTTGCTCACTGAGAGTAGTGGCACTGTGACAAAAGTAGCAAAACCAAAGGCAGACTTTACTAAATGAAAAGGGGGAGGGAAGTCTTCCACTGGCCATCTGTGAAAACAAGGCATGTGGCCATTAAATGCAGAGGCTGTAAATATAAATATACAGCAGCTCCACAAAGCAAATAGGAAAAAAAAAAAGGGGGCGGGAGGGAATAGAGATGAAAAAGGAATAAACTTTCAGCTGAAGCAAATCAGAATGTTTAATGCTTTGTTACCAGTACCGGGCAAAACCAATTCTGATCTTTTCAGTGTGCAAACTTGACATGTGTGGTTAATTAAATTTGAGGAAAGTTTCAGGAGAAATGACAATGGGTAGAATAGCCCTGTTGAATAGAGGACTCCCTGGATACGAATGATCCTGTTGAGTGTGCTGACTGGACTTACTGAAAGGCTGCCATACAGGGTGATGGGCGGGTACTGACATAGTATCTGCTCACCTTCTCGTCATGCTTATGAAAACTGTCTGCTCTGTGTTGATAGCATTAACAAAGAGGACTACATCCCCCACATAAGAACTGCTGGCAAAGAACCTCAGAGAGACAAAATTGGGGAGAGGGTAAGAAAAAGGGTAATAAGAAGTGGTTATACAATTGTTAGTATGTAAACTTTGGTGTTGTGGGACTGTTACAGTCCATTACCTGCAAGATACACCCTGGTCCTCAACACTGTATAATAATTATTCCAAAAGGGTATCTGTTCACACTGCGCAGATAGAACAAAAAAATATTATGCTCAACATCTTCCTTTGTGCTTTTACAGACCAATGAGGAATAGAGGGGGCTGAAAATTACAGGATATATCTGCTAGTGGTCTGCTAAACTTGCAGGGATGAATGTGAGTATATGTAATGTCTGTGGGTAAGGTAGCCTCTGCTAGTCACTGAGAATGCTAAATTACTTTTTCTTTAAAATACTATGGAGATTATGAAAATGGGCAGGTTTCAACTCTTACAAAGTGATTTGGTTTATGATGTTAGACTTATTTCCAGTGGGTTTCTCCCATTTGGGCAGCCTGGCTTGCCCCAGATCCTGTTCTTCCCAGTTTCAATCATTACAAGTTACTGACTCTAGTCTGACCCAGGAACTATCACTGAATGCAGGCAGCACAGGATCAGAATTTGTTTTACCACCCCTTCTCTCCTCCATTTTTCTCCTTGATTTTCTGGTTCAAATCTAACCATTAAGGGAAGAAAAAAAATATGTTATTGAAGTAAAATTCTCTACTGCAAGATAAATTTAAATGTCATGTGTTAAACCAGCTACTCCTTATGCCTTTAGTAAAGTGAGCTCCAGCGTTTTATTTCTCAAAGGCAGCAGGATCTGTGGGTTTGAGATTCTTAATATTCCCCTCCTCCCCAAGGGGAGAGCAGGACAGAATCCATTTCAGTTCAGTAGATCACAGCAGTTTCTGAAGGGTTAACTCTGCTATCCCCATCCATCAGGCAGCCAGGGAGGCATCAGGAAGGAATGATGGATGTAAAATTATTACAGCGCTGCCACCTGATATACTTACTGCCATTTGTAACTAACGCTGGAAGTGACACACTTTTTTCATTATTAAACATTCACATTAAGTCAACATTGGTCACTGTCATTTCATGTTTGGCACTCTCTTAAGGGGAGGAGGGGGAGGTGGGAGGATGCTGGGAGGAGGTGTGGGTGGGAATGGGAGGAAAGACATCCTGAACCCGCTGTTCCATAAGCATGAGTAATAAATAGGCTCCTGCTTACAATGCTAGAATAAATATTGTTACAAATAGCTCTTTAGTTACAGCCCAGCAGACAAGTACATGTCAGAGCCTTTTAAAAGGACACACTGCAAGCAATAACAGGGAAAACTTGTATCACAGGTTAAGAAATACTCGGCACAAGAGGTACACGTATTCGTATGCGCTCATCTCAAGCATGCTAAGAGACTGCGTCTGTACACATCTGAAATGCTCGTGTGGCTGTGTATACTTACACAAGTGTCCCAGCCACCAGCATCTTTAGCAGGTGCCAGCATCTGGAAACCACTGTCTGTGATTGCACCAGCATGCACAGACACATGCTCAAATACCTGCTTGTATTCCTCCTTTTTTACAGCCACCAGGGTACATGCAGGAATGCTTGAGAGTCTGCCTGTAGTCAGAAAATTACTGGCTAGCTCGGTGCATGTTTGTGCTGTGTTGAAAGAGCGCTCTGTAGGCTTGTATGCATGCACACACATGCTGGCTCTTCGTGTTTGTGTACATCTCCTTTGCAGAGGAACAGGCAGTTTTGGGGCAGAACAAATAGAGCAGAGTCCACTTGCTGATGTTGCCCACTGTGGCGTTTGCACTAGGTGACAATCTGCGCTCTAAACTACATGTATAAAAGGGACATTGTTTATGTATAGT
Organism: Psilopsiagon aymara; assembly: GCA_024733675.1. NCBI lineage: Eukaryota > Metazoa > Chordata > Aves > Psittaciformes > Psittacidae > Psilopsiagon > Psilopsiagon aymara. Next base: position 33,679 of record JANRGW010030545.1, on the reverse strand, counting down.
ACCTATCAAGCTATAATTAACTGTAGATGACAATTACAAATAAGACTATGCTCCTGGGTTTCCAAGAAACCAGAAAAACATACACACACTTTTCATTTATACACAGAAATGTTTCCAAGAAAAGTAATGTAAAAATATGTTTTATTGCATTTGCAATTAAAATAGGTTTTAGTAAAATCCATGTTCATCATGATGCTCATAGTTTTTACTGCAATCCTCTGAAAATCAAATCAGTCAATATAGTCCAAGTTGGATGTCCATAAAGTGACTCACCCAAATCATCCTAGCTATTTTCTAAAAAGCTCTTCTCATTTGTGACTCGTTTTATACAGTTTCTCTCCAATTCCACAAAATTCCTGCCTGACTACTGCCTTACTGCTGGCAGGTCTGGCTGTCCTCAGGGATCAACCCATTTGGGAACACAAGCCAGATAGCAGGTCATGCACATGCGCGGAGAAAAGCCCCAAGAGCTTTAATAGAGACTTACAAAGGTGATTTGCACCCCTGAGCCTGCCCAGCTACCTCTGGAAGATAAACCCCTACCAAGGGTCTAACACACGTGTTCAGAACTGCACAGACACTACCTTTACTGGTAGGCTGCAGCAGAAATTAATGAAGGAAAAAAAATCAGCAGGTCTCAGAGAGTTGTAGGTCTCCATAACTATGGTAGCCACTGCAGTAAAGAGAGGAAAATTTGGGATAGCTCCAGTCGAGTTTTTGCTGCCAATACAGACTGAGATCACTCTATAGGAAGGAGAGCCTTTCTTCTATATATAATTATGGTCAAAACGTACATTTCTAAGCATGGATATGCCCATGGACACATTGCTACATTAGGCTAACCCTGTTTTAATTCCTTCCTCTACCTCAAAATCTCCCTATCAGGAAGCAACCAGGAAGCAAAGGAAATATCCCAAATTTCAGGGGGCTGCCTCTAAGTTCCCTGATAGGACCCTGAGCTTCTGAAGGTAAACCCTCAGTGGTAACACTGCAGCAGTCTGTTTCACAAAACTCACCTTCCCAACTATCTCTTTTTCTTTCCACTGAAAATAGGGATAAACAGAAAAAAATTTAACTGAAAAAGGCAACATTTGTCTTCCAATCAAACCTTGCTCTTAGTAAGAGAGAAAACTTTAAGTCCTAGATGGAATAGACACAAGCTTCACAGCCGTATAGTTGGTGGATGGTCTAGAGCATATATGGGAAAGGAGAACAAGTATCTGAACTCTACAGCCTATGCCTTGTCCTCTGTTGGGTCAAGTGCGAGAGACAGCTCAAGAGACCCTACAATTTAAAATGTGTAAGTTCTTAACTACTGCTTAGTGGCTTAACTGGTCACCCTAGTAACCTAAATGCTATTATAGTCTAGGAGAGCTCAAATATGGCTCTGTCCTTTCCCATCTCCCATTTAAAAATAAAATAAAATAATGGATAAATAGATGAAAATTGGTGATAAAGTTTTGGCATTTATTGTATCAAAAGCCCCAAACCCTACAACTGCTTAAGAAAAATTTCCCATTGAGTAAACAATTTTTTCTTCCTGCTACCTTCTAAACTCCTCTCTGCCCTCCATGAGCCCACCAGGCGGCATGAATTAGAGAGGAAAATAAACTTCAGCTAGAGTTGAGGGTGAGAAGTGAAACCAGAAGGGGTAAGGAGAATCCCAACAATAGGAAAGTAACAGAATAAAGTGAATGCAGATGGTTCCACTCCTGTTACTTAATCAAAAGGCTGTGCAGAGTCACTAGAGCCAGCATAAAGTCATGTGTTAGAACAACAGCTGATCTGTATTAAAGAAGATTAACTCGCAATGCCATGGTGGAGGGCCTGGGATTATTTTATGTGCTTCCATTGCTGAACAAGCCGTCAGCACAATTACTGCCCTCCGAAGTGAATGACTGATCTGTAACCACAGCTAAACAGCACGCTGCTTAGGGGCCTGGGTGCTTCATGAAGATGAATTTCCATACCATCAAAGTGCTTTTAATGGGCTTCCTGATCCAACCACAAGGCCTGCTTTGCAAGTATATAGAACTCAGGATGAAGGCTTCCTGTCCAAAAGGATTTGGCCGGTTGTCACTTGACAATTCCCAGCCAGCACAAGGGAGGAGAGGGGGGAGATAGGTAGAGTTGTCTCTGCTTTGGAGGATTAAAAAAAAAAAAAGAGAAAAAAAGAAAAAAAAAAAGGGTACAGATGCTTTCTGAATGCAACCAACTGCTGTATCCACAGCTGAATTCAATGCGCTTAACAAATAACGGCAATTTAGCTATGCTTGCGAGGAATAGCTTGAGTCACTTTGCATTAGCATCTGGCTGAGTGTTAAAGTCATTTCTACATGGGGAGCAGAGAAAAGAAATTTCTGCTTCAAGCATCCTTTCAAGAATGCTTAAATATTTGAATATAAATTCCTTTGTGCTTCTGATCACTTCTTCTTATATCTGACACTCTGCTTTTCCCTTTTCCCTTCTGGTACTCTTCTATGTGAAATGCCATAAACATGCTTCGTCCCTCTCTTTATTTTTCTCTCCCCATACCAGTGCTCTTACTCTTCTTAGAGAGATTGTATGTACCACCAGATTCCTATTACACTGACCTCCTTTTTCCTTCCCCTTCCTCTTAAGAAAGTGCATGAAATTGGAGCAATTTCTACATCGCTTACACCCAGGATAGACTGATGAGAAAAGTACAGTAGTGAGAGACTCACACGTACATTTAACATTCATTACCCAGACTGCTGGCTTCTCACAGCTTATTGATCAAACTCCATCTAAAAACAGGGAAAATGGAAAGCTATCCAAATTAGCAATCTGCTCATTCTGGGCAATATTGTTTGACTCACAAGCTTCCTAGGATGACTGACTTTCAAGTTTCTGCTAAATAGCTGATCATTTTTACTCATTTTATTTATCTGCCTCTTTCAGTGATTCACATAAGGCCTTACAGTGAAAAGCCACTAGAAGTGGTTTTAATAAAATTCAGTTTACACCAAATGCAACTATGGTCACCTTTGCTGTACTGCATGACGAAAGCTGTTTCATCTCAGAAAATATTGCAGGGGAAGAGAAGAACTGAGGAAAAAGTCTTGCTAGGCATATGATGTTGAGACGCACACAAGAGTTCGGATGTATATCTTAGGTGGCAGTATTATAAGAATAGCTCACTATAAATGTGTCAGCAAGGACTGGAAGGTCTATTTATCCTCCATAAGCCAGGGTAGTGCATGGAAAGAGATCATGTATTTCCAGAGAAAAGCAGCGAATCACAACCTCTTTAACATATATGACTTTTGCAGTACATACTGATTTTACTAGAGAATATTTACTTTGTCAATATTTTGTTATAACAGTTTCACAGGCCAGTTCAAAAGCAGAAGGTGATAAGGCCCATACGTTCTGCTGCCTTGAAGTTCCACTGCAAATACTTGGTGAAGTTTGTGTTGTCAATTTTCCATTTCTTCAATTTTGTTAAGTCATCTAATGTGACATGACAGTGCTACATTGCAATGGTCACAAAACATCATATATGACAACCTCACAAGGCTAAATACCCAGAAGCTGAGCTTGAGAATCAGCAAAGCTTATGTTCCTAAAGAAGCTTGATTATTTTCAAATCCAGCTCATCTCGCAAACACATGTAAGCATTTCCATAAAGGAAGATTTCCACTTAGACCCACAGATTTCCAAGATCACCTTCTTGTAATACGCACTGACAGGCCGGAACAGAGAATTAGCGGCCTCCAAAGTTCTCATGAGGGCTTTAACTATCTCTGCCTCCACCCCACTCTCCCCCAAGATTCTCCAGGTCTCATTCTCATATCATCTTTTGGTTGTGATTTTCGTTTTATCTTTCCCCTTTCTAAAAAACAACTCTTCTGTTTAAAAATGTGGAAGAAGAAAACAGGGCAAGTAAAAGGAGGGAAAAAAAGGAGGAAGGACCTATGCATCTGTAGGAAGAGCCTAATGCAATCTCAGACCCTTTGCAAAGGAAGTCTCAGAAACTCACCTTTTCTGTCCTGCAGTTATTGAGACCCAGGCTATTCACAACAGCCACCTTCCCGTCCAGCACCTGCTGTTCCCTCCGAAGTTGCTCCTTCATCTGTCGGGCCTCCTGGATTGCCTTGGTAACAGCATCATGGTCATTTAAATAACCTGACGACGTGATAGAAGAAAGGATATCTTAAAAAAAGAAAGTTACAAGAAAACACTTTAGCTTTCATTGGTGAAATGCACCAATAGTTCATCATTATTAATGAGAAAGAGTTAGAAGATAATGCCCATAAACGCATCCGTGCTGTTATTGTTATGATAGAGCCACCTGGACAGAAAACATGAAAAACTTCAGAGCCAAAATCCTTGTACTGATATGTGATCCCATTAGTTTCAATATTTCCCTGACACTACAGAGGTTAGCCCTGTGGTTTGTATGCAGCAGGATGAAACTGGATATGAGTTAGAGGAAGCTTTGATCATACCAGCAATCCAAAACTCTTAAAAATAGACCTTTTCATTCTTCTCCTTCTTAAAACTTGTGAATATATTAAAATAAACCACAGGTGGCGGTGGTTTGCTATAGATATGAAATGCATAATGACGGGGAAGAGAAACCTCATCCACTGAATGCTCCCCACCACCACCTGTCATTCAGAAATGTATAAGAAACCACAGCTACATGGACCTACATTCCCACTCCTATTCATGCTGCTAATAGTAGGTCAAATGTCCACTGTTTTGCTGCAAATTCACAGCCTAGGGCTTAGCCTTAGTAGTCACTGAATTATTTCCTTTTAAAATGTTACAAGCATCACCCGCACAGCTAATACTATTTAATTTTAAATGTGACACTTTGTCATTTTTTTCCTTTAGCGTACTGTAGATTATACTTATTATGATCTGCATGCGATTTGGAGGACAGAATACTGATGGGAGACTCCAAGCCCCAGTCTATTTTTCAAACATTAAAGGAGAGGCTAATATCTATCAATCTCCCTCCCCCTCTCCACATCCCCACACGCGTGCGCACACACACACTTCTTTCTGTCTTTTAACTAGGGCATAAAAATGGCATAAAATGAATCTGTAATATGAAATTGCCCAGAAAAGGGACTTCTGTTTGTGACATGAGGCTAAATCTAACCAGATCCATTGGTGAATTGTGACAGATGGAGGGACTGTGAGACAGAAGGCAGGCACTAATCACACACAAAATGACCGGCTTGCCTCAACATGTTCCATGGATTCCAGCAAACTTTACACCCTAATTCATTTTTAGAACAAAAAACATCTGGGCCATAAATCCTCTAATCTGCCAAAACACGCTATTAAATCCCATGATTTGTTGAAAAACACTAAGATTAAAGAAAGGAAATATAAAATGGCTAACTGCCGTGTTAGGAAAGTGTTATTAATACTCTTTCTTTGTCTCAATTATGAATGTTCTGTTCCTAAAGAGCCTTGTCTAATCATGTCAGATTACACATCCTTGTTGTATTGCTAGACTCTTCTATCTGATCTGCTGATTGCCAAAAAACATAGGATATTGTCTTGCTGCTTAAAACATTTCAGGGGAAGAACCTGATGTGAGATTAGTTCAGTGTCGTGCTGCTGTCAGGATTTTACTTTGGTTTTGGTTTTTATTGTTGTTTTTTTTAGACTGCAGGCAGAACGGGATTGGTGTTCTCATCCTCCTCAGTGCGCAGAAACTAGAAAGAAAAGTTTCTGTGTGGTTTGACTGTTGTTAATTGTACTAACAGTTAGCTTTTGGCTAAATACCCAGAGACCCTGAGAGTTCTGTATGAAATAACTTGATTCACATTGCTTTTATCAAATGAACCAGTTCATTAGTTCCCAGCCAATGGAATTAAGGCAATTCCAGCTTTCCCAGCATAAGGAAGGATATACCCTGCACCAGCACAGTGCTACCAGCTGATTAATTTTTTTACCTCCATTTTATCAACTTGCTTGGTTTCTTCCCCACTTTGCATCTGTTACTGATCAAGCTTGGATGTACTCAGAATAAATTGAAAAGGAAGCAAATAAATAAACAAACAGTAGTATTACTGCTGGTTCTGCTCTTCATTAGGCTAGGTATAGTACTTTCAACTGTACAGACAAATTTGCCTAGGAACTGGAATTCATGCCCTTCTCCAGACTATTTGGCTTTTCCTGAATACTGCTATCTTTGAGACAGTTTGGCACATGACAGTGAATAAAAGCAAGCACTCCTTATGTTTTTCAGTAGCTGCCAAGATGCTGGTGTGCAGGGAAATGATTAATATAGAAGCGAGTTGAATGTAAATTATTGTTGTTTAGGGTAGGTGGTGAATTATTGACAGAGAGGGGAACTGCATTACATAAAATGCACTTAGTTACAAGGATTGCCAAACTAGCATAGAGATGTTGCAGATAATGGCAAAGGGCAGAGAGAAGTTGTTTCTGTTTTTAGTTCACGGACATATGCCTGTTCCCAAAAAGAAATGCTTGGATTTAAAGTCATGCATGAAGCCACGACATTTGTGACTGCTCAGTCTGTAGCATAATTTACACACTATAAGGATAGCTCTAAAAAAGCACTACAGATCTGTATGCCCGAATGCTGCTTTACTGTTAATCACAGGAGGCTGTAAGTTTGCGTCCTCCAAAAATAACTGAACAATACATGAGCATTTCTCATGCCATGGGATCCAAGAAGCCTGAAGAACTCATTTCAGAGAACAGTTTTAATTTAAAGCTAGAGGTGGTGAAAAGTGACAGCTCAAGCACACCCCAGCAAGACGGGCTGGGCACACCTAGCACAGACTGCCTGTGCCTTGCACTGACAGCTCTAATCATTCCAATGGTCGAAGCAACTGTCTGGCAAATGACTGCATGCTTTCCAGTGACTTTGTAGAGGGATTAATCTCTTGAGATAAAGAAGTGATATAGTCTCTCTATCATTTTTAGGACCTTAGTACCTTTGATAAAATTCTACCCTTTTTTCTTTCTTTTTTCTTTTGTGGCATAGCTCCTACTAGAGGGTGCCTTGAAACCTCATATGCTCACCTTCTTAAGACCACCAAATGTTTCAACATGGTAATGAGTTTCACTTGTAACTTTGGTTGGCTCTGACCTACCAGTTAGCAGAAAACACTCCAGAGAGTGCTCATCAGTCTTTCATTCTTCTAGTCGTCCACTAAAGAATAAACCCTTGTTAGAAGTAGGCTAAGTCTGTCTAGCCCCTGCACCAGTTAAAGACTGCTTTTCTTATATATACAGTATGCACCATGATATTACTCAGCAACCTCAAAAAGTCACTTTCTATATTTGTAGCCGAGACATACAGCAGTGAACTCTGTGTCATTAACAATAACTTAAGTACGTTATCTTTTGCTCCACAGTTTTCCATGGTTTATTAATGGTATAATGCATTAATTCTTCTTACAAGAGTGACCTTTAAAGCTCCATTCATCCTCACAGCTTTTATCCAATTACATTATCACTCACTACAGGTACAGCATTTCAAAATCTGCATCTTGTTAAAAGAAGTAAATTGCAGGGGTCTCAAACCTACGAAAAATATCAGGTGTGCAAGCGGAGAAAATTGGAGAGGAGAGAATAAGAGATGTCCTGACACTGAGGTGCAGGGCAGATGTTTAACTCCACATCTAAATGTGATGCTCGCTCTATTAAGGATAAAAAATTTAATATGAAAAAAATTGAAACTGGATTCATTGTACATGGAGAGCAGTAGGGCCAAGCAGATTAAAGATAAAATATATTATTACCTTCCACAGCTAAAGAGTGTAGAGTCAATAATAATACATGTATTAACAATTAACAACGTGATATTTACAAAATATTTATATAATTGTGACATACCATACCAAATAAAGTCATTTTCTTTTCTAATAGTCATAGAAACATATTCTCTGTCTGATATATATAACTCTCATCAACATTAGCAATAATCATGTATGCAGAGTGAGATGGTAATTTGGTGGGAACTAGACCTGCTCCAATCTTTGGACATAACTATGGTTCTTCCTGGGGTCTATGCAGATAGAATACATTGTACAATGAGCTTGAAAGAAACCCATGAAGGCACAAAAAGATTTTACTATGTAGCACTGAGATTTCACAGAAAAGGCTTCTGACGGGTCTGACATATGGCTTCTTTTGTTTTTCGGTTCAACCCTGAAAGCGGCCAGCAGGAGATGCTTTAGGAGGAATAAGACAGAGTAACAAACTAGGTACAACTACCTACCTCACTTAATTCCTTAAACAAAGCTTGATTTACATGCTGAAATCTTAATTCAGGTTATATTCAATTACACTTCATGGTCTAAAATTTTTCTCTTACAAGGATGATGAACAAGGTGTGCATACATTTTACTTATACACACAAAGAGCAGTCCCTTTAACACATCAGACTTGCAAAATCACTTAGACTGTTATTATTTAGATGATCTTTAGGCAAAGGGGTGATTTTGGCAGGAGGAAGAATTAACTCTATTTTCTGAACAATGTTAAAAGCAGACCGTCAAGAGTTTTTGCAAGATACATCAAATACGGTGATTGATTTATTTATTAAAGTGAAATAATGCTCCACGCAGCTTTTCAGCAGATTCAGGATTAAACCTGTAATTTTGCAAAGACTCATTTGCATATGTAGACTTTTAACTTAAAGGGTTTTCTATTTCAATTTATCCATCACTTTTAGATGGCACAGTAGAACATCACAGGTCTCTAATGCCTGCCATTAGATAGGTCACTGTCTGCCATGAAACAAATAGAATGTATTCACTTTTATTGATAAAGCAGTATCTGAAATAAAACAGCTCTTTCTTTTCTGAGTCTGTAAAAGTTAAGATACTCCTGAAATGGTAAATCTGTGGGAATTTCTCCACTGACATCAACAAATGTAGTATTATGGTCAGCCTGTGACAGCTCATAGACCAGAGTCAGCCACTGGCTGATAAATGCCTACTTTCTATTAACACCTATTAATTATTATGAAGAGGGACAAGTGAAACTGAGCTTACCTATTGTGTTAGCTCTGGCTGAAGGACTAGCTAACGTTGCTGGCACGGAGGACTTTAGTGAACTGGCCCCGCTATTTATTCTCAGAGTTGGCATATGAGGAGAGGTGGGTGATGTGGGAGACTTGCCATCAGATGTCTTGGGTTTGGCTGAAAGGTTCAGAGGCTGGGCCACTTCATCCTACAACGAACAGAAGAGAAAAAAATGTTATGAAAAAACTACTGTTGGCACATCACCACCCAAGCAAAGACAGTTGGTTTTAGCTCATATGAACTCCTAAACCTGAAAGGTTGTTTGATGTACATTAAGATCAAATGTGATATCATCTTGTCATTCCAGTTTGGAACTGAAGTGACTGATAAGCTGCGAAGTTAGCACAAAATGATCAGAGAACATCCTCCATTTGCAGTTCATATGTAAGAATTGTCTCTGCAGAAGTTATCCACATCAACAAGATATATGCTTCTATGATGAAAATAAAGAGGAATTGTAAGGTTATATTTTTGTTATTTTATTTAAAACTTGGTATGGATTAATTAAATAAGACCTAAAAAGCATTTTCACTTAAAATTCAACCACCACCTCTCAAATTGGGCAAATGTGTTTGAGTGAATGGGTGCTTTCCTCTGAACTTCCCAGGCTTAGAATTCCAAGCACAAAAAATTTCACAGGAAATAAATGCTTCTTTTCCACCACAAGAAGAAAGCAGGAAGAACCTGTCCTTTCATTCCGTAAAGTTTGAAACAACATCTGGATGATTCTGTGAAGGTCCCTAGATTTCTTCATATTCTGTGGAGCTGGACTTCAATATTTAGGTAATTATTATTATGCAAAATAGAAAAATGGGTAACATTTTTTGCAGATTAACTGGAATTATTCCTAAGCCTGGCTTGATTACACACAGTAACAGACAGGGCTATAAAAGACATAAAATTCAAGTATTTTTGTTTGAATGAAATAAGACACAAAAAGAGAAAAAAAATCAAACCAAAGCAAACAAAAAAACAGGGAAAAGAGAAAAAGCTTTTCAACAAGAAGAGTATTTTAGAAGTGATTTTAACTGACTTTTAAATGGATATGGTATTAGATCCAACCACTGCATATTAGCTTAGCTCTGCTCTGACACTGTGACTTAGGAAAGCCATCCTTTAGCTACAGGAAGTGTACTATGCAACTGGGTCTCAGCTCTAGGCACCAAAAAAGCTGATTCTGATCTCCCCGAGTTGTAAGTACATTCAGTTTTATAGAATTATTCTTGACTTACAACAATGCAAAGCTGACTGGAATTAGACTCATAATGTTTGAGTGTTTTACTGTTACCACTAAGGTATCTGTAACTACTATCATATAATACTGATTCTTTTCCACAGTGGATGGTGTGCTGCAGTAAAGAAGGAATTTTATAGTTGCCTGTCACTTGTGGAAGTATGATGTAGATGTACGCCTCCAAACACAGGACAATTCTGCAAAACACTGTCATATAACTTTTCCATTACCTAGAAGAAGCAAGCTCCAAGCAAAGTACTTTTGTTATATTTGATTATTTCTACATTTTTGTAATAGTCACAAGTTAAAAAGAAATTAAAGCTTAGCAGACAAATACAGCAGAGACACCATGGACAAAGCTGTCATCCTTAAAGAGGTATTTCAACCGTCCTAGATGTAACTTGTGGATAAAATAATGGGGAAAAATAATCAATGCTTATAATTGTCTTAGGAGCCTAAATTCTGTATTCTCAGAAGCAACTTAGGCACCTAGAAGGCAGTTCTGTTTGCTTCTAGGAGATTTAGGACTCGGGGTTAAAAATGTCACGCAGTTCAACCAGCATTTGACATTTTATGAAGTTATTTATTCCTTTATAGAAATAATTTATGAATCCATTTGTATTAGAATAAAACAGATTAACCTACTATGGAAGGGGAATTGCTCTGTTGTTTCACCAATTTAAATTCAAAAAAAATAAAATCCCACAACAGTGCAATGATAGTGTTGTAAAATCAATACTGAGATAGTGGCATAAAAATGCAAGTACAAACTAGCCAACCAACCAACCACAGTGACCTTGTGCCAGACAAGGATCCCTGAACAGCAAAGTCATCTGTTTGGAAAACAGCATCAGAAGCAAAGCAAACCTGCCCACAGGTTTGTTTCAGCTTAATCCAAGAGGGGCTAGTTTCCATGCATATTCAATTCTCGACCTCTGTTGTAAGTCTCAACAAAAGGGAATGATTAGTTTCAGATATGGTACTAAAAGCTGCAATGTGCTCTCTGGCCACTGGAAACTGACCAAGAGCAGCACCTCAGCGCATGGAGAGCAGCAACCAGCCCCTGATGGGAATGGCTCTCACTCACTGCAAAATCAGCCCTGATTCCAACCCACTTCCTAGTGCGGAAAGGGGTTTTTCTCATTCTTGTCCTCTTGACTCAATCCTTTGGCTGTCCTGCCTCTACAAAGTTTATTTCCTTCCCTTCTCTTGCTCCTTCTCCCTTTCCTCAGTTCTTCAGTTCCCATTTTTTTAAGCCTGGTGTAAGCGAGGTCTTGTGCAAGTCCACTATAGAACAGTGGGTTTGGTCTCATTTAATGCAAGTTAAAAATGAGAGAGGTGTTTTTTTCCCATCATAGGCATCCAGCAATGGAGCTGTCTGTGCTGTAGCTATTCCTGATAGTAAGAATGCTCTTCTTCATTCAAGTCAGCACAGCCTTCTCTGGAGCCAAGAAGTATAAGGCCTTGTGGAAATAACAGAAGTCGACAGCTCCAGAGCTGATAAATGTCATTCCAAATTTCCCCTTCATTCACTTCCATTGTGTGTTCAGGCTAATGGTAAATTAATTGGAGGTCACAGAAGCTTGTTTCTCATAAAGGAGGATAAGCAAACAATTTTCAGCTATTATCTGTATTTACAAAATGATATTACTTCACTGTTAGGTCTTTGCAACATTTTTACTTCTGGTATTTTAAAGAGCATTCTCAAATCCTTTCTGGAAGTCAAAAACGTTAAAAATTCAGTCAGAGAGTTTAGAAATCCTACACTGGATCATGAGTTAATAATAATTTAAGTTATTTCCTTTACTACAGTGGAACTACACTGATTTATTCTATGAGAGTCTAAAAAACATCTGGGAGACAGGTAATAATATATAATTGTGATAAGTGTGAAGATGACTGTTAGGATCTCCACTACTATAGTCACTGAGCCATTTTACTCTTTTTCCTATATGCAGACATAAATTCAAAATTCTCTGGTCCTCCAGTTTAAATTAAGAGCTGTACTGTCTGCATTATTGATTTGTGGCTGCATAACCATGAGAAGAGTTAGGTGTTGCCCTTACTTTATTTTTAACTATATAAGCTCCCACCTGACATTCTGTCACATTATAGATTAGCAGGCTTCACTCTCAATTATATCAAGGCTGTGTATAAGTGGAGCATGACAGCCAGTGTAAATAATTGTAATAAAATGAAAAAATAGATGTAGGATGTTCACTCCAGGTAGATGGTTGTCTTTCAACAGCCAAGAGATTCGATTTTATACAATGGCATCACAGAATTTAGAACTGCTCCCTGCATTTAGTTTTTATTAGAGAGAGGTCAGTATTGATTGGTCTCTGCCCTTTTTTTGACATGCAGTTATTCTTAGATGCCATTGATAAGGGTGATTTTTTTCAAGACAGTATTTTTTAAAGAGTTAAACAAAGTCAAACATTTATTTATGTATCAGCCAAAACGATTAATGCTTAGACCAGAGGATGTAAAGACCCAAAAGGCTTGTAATAATATAAACACAGATGTGATGAAAGTAAAATATGATCTTGATTAAAGGTTATGAAATGTTTCCTTTAAAGTAGCGCATTTGTCTAGCAAAACAAAATACACACACAAAAGAAATAAATGTAGAGAATAAAGCATAAGCAAAAACACATGACAAGGGGCTAATAAAATGAAGTACCCACAGCGCGAGCATGGCATTGTAAAGAGTTTCCCCATCCCCATCCCCATACTGTATCACAGTAGCATCAGAATAGACACTATTTTAGGGAGAGCTGGTGGTCTGCTTCCCAGGATTGGAAGACTGTCACTAACCAAAACTTTGGAGCTCAGGGAACTTTAAATCCTTGAATTGCTCTAGAATTTATTTTTTCTTTCCAGATGATCTTCAGACATACAAGGGAAGAAAGAAGAATCCTTCATCCACACCTGAATTTGGGAAGTAAACAAAATCCCCAAGAGCTGCATTTTGTAGCTTCACTTAATCTGGATTTGTGTAACTTTGAGCTTTTATATTTAGGTATCAGACACTGTAAATCTCAGAGTGTAAGTGCCTGAGAAGCAACACTTAAACATGCTGATAAGTTGAGTGTGCATCACACCGCTTTTATAAGGCTTGTATGGTCCTTTGAAAATGTAAACACAAACTGCCCATTAATGTGGGAGTAAAAAATGAAAGAGAGAGAAAAGGAAAGGATTTGGCCACAGTCACACAGTAACATAGCAGCAGAGTTTCAAACAAACCCAGGAATTCTGACTTGCAGATGCCAACGCTGCAAATAGTTGGCTGAAATGGTGTATTTTCTGATCTTTCAATCATGCTCTCTCTATTTACTTCCTAAGATAAAAAGTTAGTTTACCTCTAAGGAGAAGATATATGGAAAAAGAAGAGAATAAAATCCATTTTTGAGAATCTTTCTAAACTGTATATTAAAAATGGCACTATTTCAACACCAGAAGCTGAATAAATGACTGATAGCCCAGATGAATGAACCAGCCTCAGAGAAAGAAAAAAGGGGGCATGGTAGGGAAGAACCCAGACAATTAATTTGGATTTCATAATCTCACTTCTTTTTACATTATTTTAAAGATTAGTTCACTATTAAAATACAGTTACTGAATTACTGTATTGTCATTTAAATCCAAGTGCCGTATCCCACTGTGGCACACACTGAAGGTCCAGGTTGCATAGTTTATTACAAAATCATGAACTACTCTGTGCATCATCTGACTGCCAATAGAAATGTGCTTAAATGACCTGGCATAAGCACAGCCTAGCATGCTGTACTAAAGAGGCTTTTCAGGACCTCTGGGAATACATCCGCCACATCTTGCTGCCTATTTAAATGACCTTGACAGTACAAATTACAGCCAAATGAGTTAGAAATGAGAAGCCAGAAAGGGTTTTTCTAAAACAATGCCTCTGCCACCTCACCAGAAACATAGCCTCCTTCTCCTCCCCCCGGTTCTGTTCCATGGAGATCTTAGTTTCAACAGAAATGCAAAAAATATGGAGCACTTGCTGGCATGTCTGAGCAGAAGACAATGATGCTATTGTTGCCCACTGAACAATGCAGCCGGTCAGTGGCTTATCAATTCAGTCTCCTGCTTATCCAGAAATGCCTAACCAAAATGTATCAGAAACTGAGGTGTAACAGCATATATGCAAAGAAAATCTTTTGGCATCACTGCCCCTCAAGACTACAGTTGTCCATGCAGACAAAGACACTGGTAGCTTCCTTCACATCCCCTTCCCTTCCTCTGAAGCCACTCATGGCGAAATTATCAGTAGTGATAAGAAGCTGAGAGGTAAAGGCAGTTGCGAAACATGTACAAATGAATCATGCTGCTGATATTATCCTCACTGATGAAATAATTGTATTAAATTAAGCAGGGATGTTCACATGACAGGATGGGTGAATTAGATAATGTTCATCTGCAGCTGTACCTCCTCCTGCCACATTCTCAAGTTTTGATTAAGAATAATGCGTCCCTTCCTGCAAAGGTGGAAATTTCTCTAACTACATAGAAAAAAGATGAAGACATAAAAACAGGCTTCTTGGTTCTGATATGATAATAAACACAACAGAATTATTCTTCAGTTTCAAAGAAATCAGTTTGTTCTACTCTTACCCATGAGTTTCTGCACCAAAAGGTACAAACTTTTTTTTTGCACAAGAAGGTACAATTAGACTAGTTAGAAAAGAAAAGAAAAGTCAAGGGAAAGGAAAAGACAAGGCAGAGGGCAAATATTAGGAAGAAGTGCTTTCTTTCTTGGTACTGCAAAGTGCGCACGCTTCCTTCTGTGATAGATGCAGAAACATCTCAATCTCGATTTCTATCTATATACTCGGAGCAGATATTTTATGGTGTTGCTTTGCTGAGTACCTTCTTCTGACTGGGCTGCTCTCAGAAGGCAGATACTTTCTGAATGCAGCACATGTTACTCAAACAAAGTACTTCCACGCTTTAAGGATATTGGGCAAATATCCTTAAAGTCCCTTGAGTCATGGGACTCAAAAGGGGGAACTGAGATGCTTTATATTTGTGACAAATATTCTTTTTGTTCCCTCATCTGCTTCTTTTAGGGGAGTACTCAAGGAATAAATTACTCCCAAATGCTGATTTACACAGTGGGAGTATTTTTGCAGTGTCACCATTACTGTTCATGGGGAAGACTACTGCAGGGACACACCAACTTAAACTAGTACCAAGGACAGATAGGATTTTTCCCCAACAACACTATTCCCCAATTTTTACAACACTAGGGGCTCTCAGTGCAGATATTCTCTGGGGACTCTGTCCTTTCAGTAAGATTCCTAACATCTTCCCCTTTCATTTTTCTTCACAGGAAGCCTAGCTGACAGGAAAAGAAGGCTGCAGTTACAAAGACTAATTTGCTGCCCTGGAAACCCCAAGCTTTGATTTTGTCTAGTCCACATGTTGTCACAGTAAAATAAGAGAGCTGCTGGGTGGTTTTCCCTTTGTATTTAGCACTGTTGTTTCCTAAAATTGTACGCGGGATTCACAAACACATATAGGAAGAACAAAAGAGGAGTGTGCGCAACCTGTCTATAAACACAGAAGGCCCTAGGAGCTGGATGCCTTACCCTGCTTCCCATAACCTTTTTAGCGGGTGCACAGCGCTTATTATGTAGTACTGCTCAATTCTATCAGCCACAGAATACAGATGCTGAAATAGCAGAGGGACCAAATGTCAGACAAGTCAGAATCATTTTAGTCCTCCAGCTAGCACAGACATGGAAGGGTGTGGGCTGTTTCAGCTGCAGGACAGCCTAGAAGTGGTTGTCTGCAGAGAGAGCGCTATATAGCTCCTCTTCAAAGTCTACATCCAATGATGACCTGGGGCAAAAGCCTTAATTTTGTGCAGCAATTGGGTAGACCTCCACACACAGAGCCCTAAAAGCAACTCTTTAAAAAGTCTTCAGGAAAGACAAATGCTGCACTGGGATCTAGCCCTTCGGGGTTTCATGGAGCACAAGGCAGGATGTTGGCCAACAGAATACACATGGGCATGCAGCTTAGCAAAATGAGCAGACTGGTATGTGTTTACCCAAAATTCATTCATTTAGTTTCACAAATCCTCAGAGAAGCATCCTCCAAACCATACTTGCAGCTTCTGGCTGGCTTTGGACTGCCAAAACACCCACCATCCTTGTTAAGTCTCCTGGTAATCTCCACAGACAAATAGCACAGTGTGTTTTGAGGAAAGTGGCTGCTATGAGATTTCTAGGCTATATTTGCTTGATCATGAGTTTTCAGTCACACCAACCTCTAGGGAAACCTGACAACTTATTGATTTGTAACCAAACCAAGATCCAAACTTCAGACGTTCATTTTCATTTATACCAAAGTAACTGACACACTCTTACTGCCATTAATCTGCTGTTTGGGCATTTGCTCTTCTCTTAGGCTGAAAGAAGAAGTAAGAGCTGCTCACCACACTGCTTTGGACTCAGTATGTGAATTTTCAGTACAGCATGAAACAAAACTGCAGGAACAAAGAGCTTTTAGCATTTGCTTGCACCTCATAATAAAAAAACTCCTTCTCCTTCTGCATCTCTGAGTGAGTGAAAATTTAACTCAGTAGCCTCATTTACAAAAAAGACTTCAGTGAAGCTTGTTCTGAACAAATCCTGCCAAGTTTGGCTTGAAATGAGAAGGGTCCATGTTGAATAAAGATAAAATGTGAACCCGTGCAGAGAAACTAGCCACTTGGGATTCTGCTAGTCAACACTTCATGCAAAACTTAGGTCCTGTTGTTAGTTTTTACTTGGAATAATTATTGTCCAGTTGTATTTCTCATTTCACTCCTGTACCTATTTATTTGGTATAAGGCTATTAATGAAGGGCTTCTCTAGGAAGGTTCGAGCCAGCTGCCAAGCAGGAAGAGCGACTTAGGCACTGGTCATGAGGGACTGATGCAGATACTGTAAATCTCCAGGGGAAGACAACAACTGATTTCTCATGCTTTTAACCATGCAAATCACTCTACATGAGGTAAAAATTGTTAGAAAGGATCACAAAATTGTCAGGGAAAAGCGAGGAAAGGATTCTTGCTAGAAAGAATGCTTACAAACTGCCCCCACTGAAATACACGGCGAATAGTAAAGTGTAAGAGAAAAAAAAAATCACTTCTCCAGTGTACCGCAGGAATATTAATTAATTAAAGCTCATAATTACTCTGACAGCTTTTGCTTTATTTTACAAATGGGAAGAATAAAGCACAAAGTGGCTAAATGATTTGCCTAATTCTCACACAGAGAATAAACAGCTGAGTCATAATGAAAAGCAGAGCAATTGCCACTCAGACCAACATTTTGGGTTGTTTTTGAACTGAGCCTCCTAAAATGTCCAGCTGCTTTGAAAGAATTTGCAAGAAAAAGCAGATAGTTTGAGCTGTGTCATGTATTCCTGAACTTGTGCTCCGTAGAAACTGGAGTGGCCTGTGCTCTGAATCATGATGCCTTGAAGCTTGGATCTTGGTTATTTATTTTTTTTTAAATCCTTGCTACATAATTTTGTCCAAATAAAACCCAGAAGTCTAAACATGAGGCAGCATGTTCTTAACAATGCACTCCCCCACCCATAACAAGAACTGTTTAAAACATGGAAATAGCTATTAGACTGGATATTATTTGCCGCCTAAATTGAAGTTGCTACCTTCCAACAAATAATCCCCAGTAAATGTTAAGCAGAATGAACAGCAATGAAAACAACAAAACTTGAAAAGACGAGGAAGGACTTGGAAGGAAATAAAACAAGGACCTGCAAAGCCAAACAGCATTGTAAACTGGTACATTTTAAATGAACAACAAGAAAACAGAAGCCACACTGATCAAAGCCTCCCACCTCCTCTCTGTGGTGGATGACACCTTCGCTGGGAGCACACCACCACCTCTAACCCCACACCTGCAAAAGGAATTAATTTCAAAAAGAATACAGACCAAAGCGTACCATATCAAAACAAATTAGCAACGGACTGCTCCTCCTGCTGTGGCCAGGCAGGAGAAGCAAAGATGCTGCATGGATTCTAAGATTCAGGGGGAACAAAAAAAAAAAAAGACAAAACAAAACCAAAAAACCCAGCTGTTGAAAACTTTAGAAGAAACAAGTCAAAAGAGCTCGAAAGAAAAGAGATTTCAAACAGCCTGGACAACTGGCAGTGGGCTAAGAAATTCCTTTTCAAAAAACACCTGTGCTTTCTCTGACTTTGGATATCTATGTAGTCTAGATAGATTTTTCACTGAGAGAGGCAGAAACATATGCAGGGCTACAAATAAAAAGTGCGAAGATAACGTGTACTGGTTTTATTCATAGATACATACAACTGTAAGAAAAATGTCAAAATGTATTTTATAACTGTAGATATGACCTACTTGACAATTTGTTTCTCCAACTAATACCTTTTCAAAGGGAAACACAAAACTCATCTGTCTTTAATGCTTGCATGCTATTAACAACACCCCAGATCACTAAAACCAAAATGATTTCACAACTCTGTCTTGCTGGGTATTTTTTCATTTCACCTCCTTTTAGCAGTAAGATGAAATCTAATCAGCAGTTCCATAAACTGGAGGGAGTTTAACGTACTGCAGGGAATGTTCAAAGCAAATACATACTCCATCACTGAGTACTGCACTCATAGGAGAGGAATTTGTTACATATTTACACCCGACCCATAATCACATACGGGGAGTTAACTGCTCGAAAGCACACCTGTTGGGAAGGGCTGTTCCTTTTCCTAAGCCACAGTAATGCCCTTTTTTATTGTGGATTCCTTGGGTCATGCCAAAGAGACTTATGTTCAGTTCCAGACTTTTCAACAAACTTTCTCTGTGAACTTGAATGAGTCATTCATTCTCCAATCTTCTGCTCACGATCACTGACATATTTGCAACGTTATCACAAAATATTGTCAAAGATAAACTTTAGAGTTCTGTACAAGTGCAAACAGTTGCAGAAAGTAAAGGACCACCTCTTTTGTCTCAATTCTCTACTTACAAAATTGGAGAAAATGCATCCTTTCGTCTATGAAAAGGGTTTCTTCTGAGCACACTGGGCATACAACATATATATGTTTATCTAACTGCATAGGGCCACCACCATTTACAGCCCTTTATGTTAATAAGTACAACTGATATTATATAATTATCCTAATGAACATATTAATCAACCATAATAATCTTAATTAAAATCAAAATATATTGTATTTCCTTTTTTTTTTATTTGCTGCTGTCAGTACTGAATGCAGATTACAAGCAGAACAGTGCTGAAGAAGTATTCTGCCCCCCTTGGTGAACAGACTTCAGATCTTATTCCTGATTCACACCAGCAAAAATGAAATCACCATTAGGACCACTATCGGGGCCAAATCGCTGGCAGGCACAATGAACCACTAATTGCTGGATTCATTAGCAAGGCTCATAGTTTGTCCCCATGAGATGCTGAACACTTTCAGATCCTTTTAAAACCTAGCATCATAGAAATTAAAATTAACAACTGCAGCTAGTATTTCTGTTATACTGTAGAAACTCAGCAGGAATTTGAAGTCAGATCACAAGAATGCTAAAAATCTATTATGGAAAATTAGGCAGATTTTTATCTACCATTTTTCTGTTAATTCTGTAGAACATGCATGCATCCACACACAATAGATATTCCATGGTGTTCCTCAAGCCTAAACAATTGGTTAAAACAGTTTTTGTAAAGCTGAAAGAAGACAACTGCCTTAAAAATACCTTTCAAATAGTCCCAGCATCACAGTGTTAAGATTGGCCTATTCTTTTCAGACATAAAACAAATGTCTATTTAAGAACACATCCAAATGCATTTCCATCACTCAGCCAGAACACATTCACTTCCCAGAAACTAGCACTGTAAGAGATGGAAAGAGAGAGGGAGAGAGAAAGGAGACCTTTAGTCCACCTACTAGCTTCACTGAAGGCTATGAATCCAGCCCTAGCCCATTTCAAGTAGGTTCAATTGTGTCAAAGGTTACCCACAAGCTATTTCTTGATGATTTATAGCTGATGTCTACAGATCTCCTTCCATTTTAATGATGACTTCAATACAGATGTTAGGATACTCTTTGTCTTCACAGAAGTATACGAGAGGGAAGTTGACATCTTAAAAAAAATTCCAAGAGAGTGATTTGCTATTTCTGAACAGGCCAGCTCTGGGCAGTTTTTATATCTTATCCAGAAGGAAAAAAATGGGAGGGGGAAAAAAAGCTCCCTTCATCCTTTTCTCCCATATTAAACCTGCTATGTGTTTGTGACTTATTCTGGGCACAAATCCTAAAGCACTGACTCAACATGTATGTCACCAGTTAATTATGATCAAGACAAGACACCGGGATACTTGGTAAACATAAGATAATTTTATCACTTCTCCAGTAATAACATGCATTTATATATCATTATTTTGCTCTGAGCCCAGAGCAATTTACAAAGTGAGTCCCAAATGATACTATCATGGGAATCCTTCCACCCAGCACTGAACCGTAATCATCTGGGGGGGAAGCACAACAGAGCACTGCATCATTTGAAATTTAAAATGTCATGCCAGTAAAACCCAAGAGAGTTGTCCAAATGTGAGACTGTTTTTAGCCTCAAAATTAGCCTTTGTAGGTGCATGTATGAGAGTGTGCACAAGACCCATGTGGATGTATCTATGTATGTTTGGCAATCTTCATCTCTATGGACATTTTGAGGCACCAGCCAGCCTCCATCAGGTTTGATGAACTCCTCAAAGGTCCCACATCATTTGTGTAGAGGGACAATAGGGTGTGTGTAGGGGGTCATGCTCTAAGCCTTTCTCCTCAGGAGAAGACCTGTAAAGTGTGGTTACCCACACTTTAACAGACACCAGGGGATCCCCTTGAGAGAGTCATTCTACATTTCCAAGTAGTGTGAGACTTCACAAATGAAACTTCTGGCACTCTTGGAGCACCTTATTAATTTTAAAATGAACGCAGAAGAGAAAGCATCTATTCAGTTCGTTCTGCTCTTCAGGTCTTTGAATATCTGTTCTTTTTGCCCATCATTAGGCAAGCCAAAATGATGTGGCCGTTGCTTTCCTCACCCACTAGCCCCAGTAAACTCTAATTGTTTGGTAGAATAGTGAATTTCCCATATATTACACCACCACATCATTCTGCCTATAAGCTGCAGATTACTGGAAGGACTCAGTGTAAAGAAATTGATATTTCTACGTCTCTGAAATTATGAACTGGAAATCCAGATAAGAAATGTAGTGGGAAAACAGTCATGTGACACCATTTTAACTTCCAATGTCATGAACAAAATGCTACTTGACATGTATTTCTCAGCCAAATGTATGTGCTGAATTTACCTAACCCCAAATTAGGTCTGCGCCTCTTATAGCAAGTGTTGAAAGCACAGGCTATTCACACAGTTATGATGAATAATAAGCAAACAGACTTGAATGAATACATCCTAGAGTTTTAATTGCAGACTATTTTCAGTGGTCATCAGAAACTAGGATAGGAGTATCCAGAAAGGTAAAGAAGATAACATTAGAGAAGATGAAGAATATTAGAAATGGGCACAAAAAGGAGTCATTCTGATCTGCAAGCAAAGCAGAAAACCCAACAGAGCTTAGACTAGAAGGGCTCAAAATTTATTGAGGCAACCAATCGCTCAATTCAAAAAATGTTAACTTACAGCTGTAACCTGAAGCCCACACAGCTCTTAGCATGGTTCAAGATAAAAATAATCACTGATCTGGAATGACTAAAGCCCTGAGACAGCTACCTTTGGAAGGAAATTCACAAGAACACAACGCAACAAAAGCACTCACCAGGATTGTTTTATATGTATATTTTCTTCCTAATTGTACACTGAATTAAAGTTGCTTTAGTAATTCTGTCACTACATTGCTCCCTTTTCCAGTACACTGCTTTGTAGTTTTTTCTAAAGCATTCTGGAGACGAATAAATGTGCCCCTGAAACTCAAATTTAAGGAGCTTTTTGTGCCAGTTTTCCCATGGATATGTCATGTTGGGTTGCGTTTGTCACTATGTAACTCCTGTTGTGTTCTGTTAGCTTGAAATCGCGTAACACGATGTGGCTGATTCATGACGTGACATGTCACTGCCAGGCATGTCAGCTGAAAGCCTGGACAAACGCATGTGCTTCATCTCCATACACACATAGCTCCTGAAATGACCCCTTATTTTAAATCTACTAGCAGGTGCTGGCACATTCACGCAAAAAAAGTTTAAGAAACACCAACAACTCATGAAATACTCAAAGATACATTCCTTCAGTAACATCATGATTGAAAATTGAAAAGCCTTCTCTCCAGTGTTCCAATTAGAGACAAGGTCTTCCCCTCCATGCACTCCACATACCAAGATACTGAGCAATCTTTTTATCAAAGACTTTTTTCCTAATATTTCTCCCCCTCACCCAGATACTAGTCATGGCATTAGCTTCTCTTTCCTTTAAAAGGAGCAAGGAAAAATGTAGGAACTGAAACAAAACAAACAGAAACTAAACTCACATTCATTAGCACTAAAAGTACACATTTTAATTCAGTCTGGCAGTATTACTGGATGAAGACATATAATCGAGATCAAAATTTTAAATCGGTTTCATATACTAAACCCTGTTGAATTATATGAAAAAACAAAATGGTTTGCTCTGTCAGTTAGCCTTCCTCTGCTGTTCTTTGGATGCTCTTGACTGCTCTCTCTGGATCTTTCTATGGTGGGGCTATGTAACTGATGGACAGGGGTAGAGCAGTTAGAGCAGCAGATGTCATCTACCTGGAGTTGTGCAAAGCATTTGACACTGTCCCACACAACATTCTTGTCTCTAAATTGGAGAGACATCAATTTGACAGGTGGACCACTCGGTGGATAAAGAACTGGCTGGATGGCCGCACACAAAGAGTTGTGCTCAATGGCTCAATGTCCAGCTGGAGACCAGTAACGAGTGGTGTCCCTCAGGGACTGGTGTTGGGACCGGTATTGTTCAGTATCTTTGTCAGTGACATGGACAGTGGGATTGCGTGCACCCTAGGCAGATTTGCTGATGACACCAAGCTGGGTGGTTTGATTGACAGACTGGAGGGAAGGAATGCCATTCAGAGGCACTGACACGCTTGTGAGGTGGGCCAATGCCAACCTGATGAAGTTTAACCATGCCAAGTGCAAGGTCCTACACCTGGGTCAGACCAACCCCAGGCACAGCTACAGGTTGGGCAGACAAGAGATTCAGAGCAGCCCTGTGGAGAAGGACTTGGGGGTGTTGGTCAATGGAAAAATGAACATGAGCCGGCAGTGTGCTCTCGCAGCCCAGAAAGCCAACCATATCCTGGGCTGCATCAAAAGGAGCATGACCAGCAGGTCAAAGGAGGCGATCCTGCCTCTCTACTCTCTCTCTCGTGAGACCTCACTTGGAGTATTGTGTGCAGTTCTGGTGTCCTCAACATCAAAAGGACATGGAACTGTTGGA
>JANRGW010030544.1:8804-23011 GCA_024733675.1 Psilopsiagon aymara | reverse complement strand
GGACGGTACGCAATTTGCGGGAAGCATGCCGCATCGGCCTTGTCACGCCCGTGCTTGGATCGCGTAGGATGCGCAGGAAGGAGCCGCTGCGATGACGATCACGCTTGACGGGCCGTGGGCCAAGCTGGTGCGCGAGGACGGGAAAGTAACGGCGGCGCTGCCGCTGGTCGACCATTGCCTCGACGTAGGCGCGGCGATGGAGGTGGTGGTGAGTGCGTGGCGGCCGTGGCTGGAGGCGGCGGCGGGGCGCGGCGGGGAGGTGGCGGTGGACCCCGAGGATGAGGCGGCCATCGAGCGGTTCATGAACAAGAACCCGCCGCTGAGGTGAGTGTGGGCTCGGGAGGGACCGGGCCCGGGGGTGCTGAGCACGGCCCCGACCCGCGCCCTCCCGCAGGCGCACGTTGGCGGACATCATCCTGGGGAAGATCACGGAGAAGCAGACGGAGGTGGATACGGCGCTGTCGGAGGGGTCCGGGTGCCCCATGCCCCAGCTCGACCCCCGCGTCCTGGAGGTCTACAGGGGGGTGCGGGAGGTGAGGCCACAGCAGCTCTGTCCCATCACCGGTCTCTCTGGGATCACGTAGCGTTGGTCACTGAGCGCCCAGAGTGCTGCCGAGGGATGCTGTGGGCATGATGTGATACTGGGGTGGCTTCTCCTTACTGGAGATGCTTGGGCAAGGTCGCTAAACAGGTCCTGGTCTTGGTGTCCAAACGTCACGGCTTAAGTCTTTATCTGCGTCCTTTTAGGTGCTGTCCAAATACAGGAGCGGGAAACTCCCCAAGGCATTTAAAATCATTCCTGCTTTGTCCAACTGGGAGCAGATCCTCTACATCACAGAGCCAGAGGCATGGACAGCGGCTGCCATGTACCAGGCCACCAGGTGAGGTCTCTGGGATGTTTTCCCTGTTTCTTTCCATAGCTGGAAGCAGATTTGCAGAGCCCATCCCCTGCCTGGCTCCATCCTCACTCTGTGCTTTGCTTGTCCCAGGATATTCTCATCCAACCTGAAGGAGAGGATGGCCCAGCGGTTCTACAACCTGGTGCTGCTGCCACGGGTCAGGGATGACATTGCAGAGTACAAGCGCCTCAATTTTCACCTCTACATGGCTCTGAAGAAGGCTCTGTTCAAACCAGCAGCTTGGTTCAAAGGTAGTTGGGTTCTCTGGGAGGTCGGTGGCAGGTTAGGAACTGTCCTGGCTCTGATCTGGGTCTTACCTGGCAACCTAAGGTTCAGGGCTGATGGGAGCTGCTGGAGGAACTGTTCTTTCCTGGGTTCAGATGTGTCCCAGGGTGGGAGAAGGGGCGATATCACAGGGTTCTGCCTGCCGTGGTGAAGGACTGGAGCTGCCTGACCCTTCCTTTCCACAGGGATCCTCATCCCACTGTGCGAGTCGGGGACCTGCACTCTGCGGGAGGCCATCATCATCGGCAGCATCCTCACCAAGTGCTCCATCCCTGTCCTTCACTCCAGGTAAGGTGCTGGGTGACAGAGCTTCTCCTTAGGGACCTCAGTGCGACACTTGGGGTCTCCTCTTCGGCATCTCGGGTTGGGATCCAAGGCTCAGCGTTACCTTTGCCATCTCTGCCCCCGTGTCCCCGCAGCGCGGCCATGCTGAAGCTCGCCGAGATGCCATACAACGGCGCCAACAGCATCTTCCTGCGCCTGCTCATCGACAAGAAGTACGCGCTGCCCTTCCGCGTGGTGGATGCCCTCGTCTTCCACTTCCTGGCCTTCCGCACGGATCAGCGCGTCCTGCCCGTGCTGTGGCACCAGAGCTTCCTGGCCTTGGCCCAGCGCTACAAGGAGGACCTGTCCTCAGAGCAGAAGGAGGCTTTGCTCGAGCTGCTCAAGTTCCACAGCCACCCGCAGATCTCACCGGAGATCCGGAGGGAGCTGATGAACTCCAAGACTCGGGATGTGGAGGATCAGCAGCCTGCAGCCATGGAGTGAGCAGGGACAGGAGGGGAAAAACCGCAGCCTGAGCTGCTCCCGGGATGCTGATGGAGGCAGTTGGGAGCTCGGTGTGTGAGCGGAGCCGTGAGGAGTTGGGCAGGAGCATCCAGCCAGGATCCTGCTGCCCCAAGCACTGTGCCCATAGAGCTGGACAGAACCTGGTGCCATCAGCACCAGGGTGGGGGTTGGCTTGTTCCTGTGTTGGAAAATAAACCCGGAGCAGCGTCCATGGTTCTGGATCCATGGCTGTATCCTGCACAGTCCTCCCCTACCCCATCCTGTGCCCAGCAGGTGGCAGAGCAAAGCCACCAACCCCAGGTACTGCAGAGCTGCAGCCTCAGTCACTGTGCTGTGCTGTCCCCAGATCGAGGAGGGAAAAGGGACTCCTGTGCCCTCCCCTTCCCAGGCCCTGGCTGTGGGTTATTCCCTCTGCGCTGCCCTGAGCAGCCCCCACGTGGTTGGGGGGACAGGGCTGGGACCCCCCGACTGTTCCCAGGGCCCAAACCCACTCATGATGGGGAAAAGCAGCCCATCCGGTTAGCGCCTGAGGGCTTCCTGAGGCCTTGGCCTTTGATCCCCCCATCCACAGCCTGCACCTTCCTTCCTGCTGACTCCAGCACCAGCGCTGCGCTTCCCCTGGGGATCCACCACCAGCAGCACTGCAGGGTTATGCATGGCAAGTACCCCAAACCAGCGCAGGGTCCCACAGACACGACCTGCACCGGGCTCTGCTGTGTCTTATCGCTGCTCTCCAGCGCTGGCACCTTCTCCCATGGCAGCAGCAGCAGCTCAGTGCAGGAAGTGACAGGGCCTGCCTGCCCCTCAGTGCCTGCTCCTCGGCTTCCTGAGCTTTCTCTCCTTTACAGCAGCCAGAAGAGAGCACAAGCGGTAGCTCCGGGCTCCTGCTGCACATCCAGCGAGCTGTCACCATCCTGCAGCCACTGCTGCTGCTCCAGTGCTGCTCTGTGGGCCCGGCTTTGGTACCACATTCACGCACTAGCATCCCTGTGCTGTCTATCAAGCACAATGCGATCCCCCTATGCGGGAGCTGGCTCCTGCTCCCCGCTTCATCCTGCCCCTGTGCCCCCAGGACACATCGGGCTGGAGCCCACAGGGCCCCCCCGCTATTGCCAGGGTCACTCCATGGGGTGACTCAAGGCAGGGGGGCTCTGTAAGGGAAGAAGAGGCCAAGCACAGCCCTGGGTCGCAAAGGGAAACCCCCGAGGCCTCCACACTTGTTGAAAATACTTTATTGCAAATCTCAGACACCCCTCTCATGCTCCCAGCAGCGGGAATCGCGCCTGTGAACCCCAAACCCACTTTACTCTTAAATTAAAACTCATATATATATATATATATATAAAAGGGACATTTTCTCTGTGGACAGACAGGCTCCGGCCCCCCACTCGCAGGAGTTGGCTCTCCTCATCCCAAGGAACAGCAGCCCATTTCCCACCTGGAAAAAGACTCTTTGTTTCTAGTGGCATCCATAAAGGAAGAGTTCTGCCTCCTCTTCCACATCCTCCAGGGACATCGGCCACGGAGCAGCACCAATCAGCCTGCAGCAGCCCTGCAGGGTCTCTCTGGCTTCTCCTGGTTAATACAATTCTGCTCTGGAAGGGGGCTCTCTTAGAAAAGCAGCATTAGTTTTTGCTGGGGTTTCTTATATAAACACTTTATCAAAACTAACAGACAGGATCAACAATACACAAAGAGCAGGAATTGCTTCTCAAGTGCGCAGCAAAATCTCCACCTTCCCACTCGGATCCGTGTGGGATTTACTCAGCTCCCAGCCCCGAGGCGTGGAGATGCAGCTCAGACTATAGCAGCAAATGTATTTCTTCAACCCTAGTCTGATCTAAGCTACCCAAACCACCAACAGCCTCCAAGTGCAGCTCCCACTGTGCAGGGAGCT
This sequence comes from Psilopsiagon aymara, assembly GCA_024733675.1. Lineage (NCBI taxonomy): Eukaryota > Metazoa > Chordata > Aves > Psittaciformes > Psittacidae > Psilopsiagon > Psilopsiagon aymara. Next base: position 19,141 of record JANRGW010030544.1, on the reverse strand, counting down.
CGGGAAGGGGATGAAGGGTGAAGGCACTCAAAGGGGAAGGAGAGGAGAGCAGCAAAGCCCTGCAATAGGGAACTCTGACTCTTCCCTCCCCATTCCCAGCAGTTAACAATAAATTAAGCAGCCTCAGCAGGCCCAAACCTCACCTGAGGCTGCTGCCCAAGGCGAGGGCTTCGCTCCTGCTGCCCTCAAGCAAGACAACCCCCCAAAACCCCTAAACCTAATGGCAACAAGAAACAAGCCCATTTTGCCCTTCAAGCAGAAGCAGCAAAGCCACCCCCCACCCCCCAGAGCCCTCTGGCACGAAGCAATGGGGACCCAGGGATCCTGAGCCCCTGCTTCCTCCTCCAGACCCTCAGTTCTCTCCCTCAAGCCATGTGGGGCTGCAGCCTGGGGAGGGAGTTGAAGGCTGTAAGGAGTCAGGTCAGGTATCCAGGGTAGGAGGCTCTCCATGATCGATGGCCCACACAGGGCTGGAAGTCATCACAGCGAACCCCCCCCGAGGAGGTGACGAACAGGAAAGTGAACTGAGAAGCACTTTACAACTTCACGCTGGGTCCCGCTGCCCATTCCCAACAATTCCTGTGCCCCGGCATCACCCACCGACGGTCGCTTCACCCCAGCTACCTGCAGCACTGCGACCCAGCATCCACGCTGCCCGTGAGTGGAGCACATCCGCAGCAGCCGGCTGTGCAGTGGGGGGGGGGGGGGATGCAGCGACCCTCGGGTGTGCAGGGCCCGATGCAGCGGGGCTGGGCTCTGGGGACGTGGTCACAGGTTGACATCCGTGACGTCTGTCGGTGTGCCGGTGGGCTGGCTGCCCGGGTACGCGGCGCTCTTGGAGGCCCGGAGCTCCTGCGGGGTTTGGGATGCCTGCTTCAGGCTCTCGGCTAAGGCTGCCTCGATCTGCTCCTGACAGGCCTTCAGGCAGTCCTGCGGGAGAGGGAGCGACACGAGAGGACTCAGTTCTCTGCCTTCTGAGTAGCTCCAGGCCTCACGTCTGGCCCATGGAGCAGCTGAACACAAAGCCAAGAAGCCCTTCTCCAACAAGGGGCACCTCCAGCCTTAGGCCCTATGCTCTGGATGCCTTCTCCCCGCTTGAACACGTCCTTGAGGAGCAGACATTGTGCCCATCACAGCTTCCAAAAGGATCCGTGCTCATGCCTGATCTGCTCCATCCTGTGTACAACAGCCCCACGCAGGCGGGTGTCAGCCTTCACAGGGACCCAAGCACAGCACCACGCACCTGGGTCCTTACTACACTAAAGTAATGGCCACGTAGCTCCTCACGAGGTTTTTACCCTCCTGCTCACCCCTCCGTGAGCTGCCCCCAGCGCTGGGGACATCCCAGGCCCCAAAGAGGGAGGTGCAGGGGGCTGCAAGCAGGGGATTTTATTACACATCAACTTCTTACAGTGTATAAACCCATCCTCCCCGATTTCAACCCACACAAGCTGCCATCAGGAGGAAACTCCTCCACTTGGATACCGGGAGCCATAGGAGCCACTGAGGGCCACGAGGTGCTGTTTCACAGTGCAGGGCTGGAGCTGGACGCGGGTGCCCGTTGGGGATCGTCACCCACCGAAATCTCTTACCAGGAATCACCGGTGGTTCTTAGAAACTGACAGAGGATGTGGTGAGTGAAAATAGCAACAGCCTCCTCCCTGCCCGCTTCCCGGCACCCCCAGGCCCGGGCAGTAGCACACAAACACAGCCTGGTTTGGGTGGGAAGGGACCTCAAAGCTCCTCCAGCTCCAACCCCTGCCACGGACAGGGACCCCTTCCATAGAGCAGCGTGCTCCAAGCCCTGTGTCCAACCTGGCCTTGAGCACTGCAGGGATGGGGCAGCCCCTTGGCCCTGCACTGCCGGGCTCCCCAAGGCTGGAGCTGCCTGGGCCCTCTGCAGTGAGCACGGAGGGCAGCAGAGATGCTCCTGGGCTCCATTCCAGCTCCCAGTTCGATGCCTTCCCTGCTTCCCACCTGTCCCCTGCCCCATTCACCACAACAGCAGCTTGGGAGCAGCCGGTGGCTCTGCTTCCCGCTTTGAAGGGCTCAGGCAAACAAAACAGCTTCAAGCTGCACACAGGGATCAGGACCCCCCTGCCTGTCCCTCCCTGCATGGACAAAGCCTCAGCGCAGCCACCGGCACCTTCCAGCTCCCGGTGCTGGTGTCAGGGGACTGAAACCGACCCCGCGCCCGGCGGCTGCCTTAGGGCTGGGGCAGGATTGATCAAAGGGGGCCCCTGGCAGGAGGAAGGCTCTGGATTACGTCCTGCAGTGGGAGTGAGCCCGGCGGGGTCCCCCTGCCCCATCCAAAGGGCAGTGGAGGGGCCCACTCTCACCACCCCAATATCCCCAGCAAAGCCTCTGCATCCTGAAACCCCCCCCCATGCTCCTGACCCCCTTCCCATGGGAGCGTGGGCACCTGCAACCAGACACCGGTGGAGGTGAGCAGATGCTGAGCTGCGCTTCTCCCTCTGCCCCGTCCCACCTCGTCAACCTGATCCCACCAGCACCTGCCTGAGCAGGGAACAGACCTTCCCCTTTGTGCTGCTTTTCAAAGGCTCCGCGCTTGCCACAGGACTGAGGCTGGCGGCTGCGTTTAGAGATGTGCACTCAGCTCTTGGCACTCCCCAAACCGAGACCAGCTCCGTCAGGAAGAGCCTGACCTGAGTCAGAGATCAGCCAGGCTGGAAAAGACCTTTACGTCCAACCATTGCCCAGCACTGCCAAGGCCACCACTAACCCATGGCCCTGAGGGCCTCATCCCCATGGGGTGTGAACACTTTGCAGGGACGGTGACTCCAGCGCTGCCCTGGGCAGTTCCAATGCTGAGCATCCTTTGGGGCAGGACTTGGTCCTCATCTCCATCTAAACCCGCCCTGGCGCAGCTTGAGGCCTTCTCCTCTTGGCCCATCCATCTAAAGAGGAGCAGGCAGGAGGAGGGAGGGTTTCCTTGGGCACTCACCACCTCGGTGCCGGTGATGCTGGCCAGGAGCTCGGTCATGGCCTCGCTGCTGAAGTCACTCACAGAGACCGTGAGGCCGTGGATGGCGGCTCCAATGCTGCCCGTGGCGATCATGGACGGGGGGTACATGGCAAAAGTGTAGTCTAGAGCCAGGACAGGGACACAGGGGCGGGAAGAAGCAGCAGTTAGTAAGGATGCACACGGGCCTGCAGTTTCCCTGGGATACCAGAGGGATCAGCCCAAAGTGCCTCTCCCACTTCGCACAGAACCCACAGGAGCACAGAATGCTTTGGGCCGGAAGGGACATCCAAGCTCCCTGCCCGCAGCACCCCAGGGTGGCTGCAGCAGCAGCAGGCACCCACCTGTAGCACACAGGGCGATGAAGGTCTGTGCGTGCTTCTTCACCAGCTCCAGCTTGTCCTTCGGCAGTGGGAGGCGGTAGAGGATGTAAGCCAGGAAATCATTGGCGATCACCGAGACCAGGTCCCACTTTAGCTTCTCCAGGACCAGAATCTCCCAATCCTGCGGGATGGGATGGAGAGCATGTTATACAGTGGGGCTGGGGCAGGCAGGACGTGGGCTTGGGGAAGGGACAGTAGAGCAGTGCAATCCAAGAGGCAGGGAAGAAAAGAGGGAATATCCCTGCTCTGGAGCTGTGGCACAAACCCAGCCCTGAGCTGGTGCAAAGCCAGGAGTAAAGATCAGCATAGGAAGTGCCAGGTCTGGCTTCTCTTCCCAAGGAATAGTGGGATTAGTCTTTAATACTCCTCTGCTCTGCCCACAGAGGAAAAAGCAGAGCCAGGAGCAGTAGGCACCATTCCCACATTCCTTCATCACTCCCAGTTAGGGGCTGGGTGCTGCCATTGTCTCCATCCACGCTGTGATGCTCTAAGCATCTGAGCAGAGATTTGTGCAGTATCCTTCCTGAGCAATGTCCAAGCTGGGAAGAGCTGATGGGAAGGCTGAGTGCTCCCATGGATTTCAGCTGCTCCTCTCAGCTCTTCCAGCGCTGGCATTAGACCCAACACCAAGCGCTTGGCAGCAGCATCACCCAGCAAGTCCTGGTGGTGCCACAGTGGTAGCACAGCACCCATCCAGCAAGGGCACCCCCACGATTAGAGCCTTAGCACCGGAGCTGGGTGCCAGCATTCGGCTCCCTGCTCTGCCATCACTGTCAAGGTCTATGTGACTCAGCTGTCCAGCTCAGACACCCCATGTCCCCCCCTCACCAGCAGGGACAGTGGCCCTGCAGGAGCTGAAGCTCCAGGTCTGGAAGGGCAGAGCTGAACTGGGATTTGTATCAGGTATCTCCATTTCAGGCCCTGCTCCTCCCCAGCAGAGCAGCTATTCTTCCCCCAGCAGTTTAGGATTACCAGGGCAGTGCTGCTCACCGGGGGCTGCACAACAGATGGGGGTGAAGAAGTGAGATTTTCCTAAGGGCACAGCTTCATTTTCTCCCTTTATTTCTTAAGCCCACGTTTCCCCCTTACACAACAGCACCCTTTGGAGTTGCTCAAACTGCAGCATTGCTCAACCCCCTGCGAGGCCAAACGTGCCGGGTGCCATTGCCCTCCCTGCACTTGTCCCCCCCCAGGACACGCTGCTCTCCCATGGGGATGCCAACCTGCCAGGCCCAATCCACAGGGTAGAAGCAAGAAGAAAGCTGGTGCTGAGCTCCAGAGCCTGAGGATCACAGCACAGGTCACTGAGTGCTTGGTTCAGCTTGAGGATGGGAAGAGAGGGACTGGAACAGGGATAGGGCTTGGGGAGAACACACCAGTGGTTAAAGTGCAGGAACACAGCAAGGACAGAGCCCCTGGAGATGGAGAGCTCCGAGTGTTGTCCCTGTCACCCATCCTTAACTCACCAATGGCGGGGAAAGGCAGCTGCTGCCTCCTGCATCAGCCCAGTTTCCTGGGAAGGGGCCCAGGACACTGCTGACACCTTCAGCATCACTGCCCAAGGGTGAGAGGTGGAGGCAGCTCCATAGAGAAGGTCAAAAGGAGGGCTTGGAGATGGCTGCTCCCAAAGCAATCCCAAAGGGGATCACCACACCCCAGAGGAGAGCCTCTGGGCAGAGGCAGCACCAACCCAGCACCATTTGGGCTCTTGCTCTTTAGGCCTATCCTCCCAGAGCATGCGGTGCCCACACCGGTGTGGCCGAGCTCTTGGCTTGCTGGGACACATTCTGCCCTAAGGAGAAGATCCAGGGCGCAGAGCAGCTCGGCCATGAGGAGCTCAGGGAAGCCTCCCTCCTGCCAAACCACGCTGCCCCTCTCCTGCTCTCCCTGGGGACTTCCCACTGTCCCAGCAGCGTGTCCGCATCCCCAAATCCCTTCATCTGCGGGAGAAGCAGAACAAAAGCTGCGGGAGACAGCTCTGCGCCTGCAGACATCCTCTTCCTGGCATTCTGGTTCGCACTACGTGAATCGGTCCCTGCCCAGCTAATGAGAGAAGAGGAAAAGTGGGAAATGTCCCTTTGTTTCTGTGGCCTGCAGAGCCCATCCTCCTCAGGGAAGGGCTGCAGGCTGCCCACTGAGCATCCCCGAGCTGGGAATGCACCAGTTCCCTGGGGCAAAGCTCTCCAGACCTGGCCAGCATCTCCAAGCTGGAATTGCACAGCAGCCAAGCTTCCCCCCGCCCCGCGGGCTCTCTGCCCTGAGGCTCCTGGCTGCATCCCACAGCACACACAAACAAGAGGAAAGCAGTGACCATTTCCCATCGTCTGACAAAGGGACCTCGGAGCACTGCTCTGCTGCAGCCAAAGAGCCTCAAGGCCCGGGTGCTGCTGCATCCTCTCGCTGTCAGGTTCAAGTCCCAGGCAGAGACTGTCTGACTCCATTTAGAGCTCTGCAAACCCAGCCTGGGCTGGGACAGCCCCAACGCCCTCCCCTCATGCAGTGACAGCCACTGTGCTCACCCCTGTGCCGACAGGGAGGCTGTGACAACCCCTCGGGTGAAGCCCAGCACCCCCCTGCAGCAGCACTGCCAGCAGGAGGAAAGGAAGTTGTGCTCGAGTTTGTCATCCCACTTGATAAGGTGCCACCTCACATGAGCACAGGCTCGATGAGACACTGCCTGATGCGCTCTCCAGCTGACTCAAAGAGGGTGGAAGATGCTGCTGGTGCCCTTTGGCACCCACTCAAGTCAGTGCTGAGACACAGCTCCAGGAAGGAGCAGCCATGAAAAGTCCACCTGCAAGTATTTAACATGGGGCAAGTGGTTGTTTCCAGTGTTCAAGGCTGAGAAGGTGACAACAAGGTGCCAACATCAGGCGCAGGAACAGCCACATCCATCAGAGCAGAAGGCAAAGCAGTGAAACATGAGTGTGATGGGAAGTGCTCCATCACAAGCGGACATCCCTTCCCACTCAGCTCTTGGCTCCTTCACTCCTGCTGTCCCTGCTGCTCCCTTCATTACCTACCCAGTGGCTGCATCCTGATGTCTTTGCTAGGCAATACCTGGCACTTTGCAAACAGGACCTTAGGTGAAGGATTTCAGCAGCAAGCCAACGTACTGGGAGCAAACCAGAGATGAAGGTGACCTCCAGCTGCTCTCCCAACCTTACAGCAGCTCAACAGCCTCTTGCAGAAGCCAGAAAAGCCTTGATACGAAAAGAGAGCTGGATTAGATAACGCCCTCGACGGAAATCCAACTTCCTCCAACTGGACAAGGCCCTCATTGCATCATTTCCTTCTCCCTAGAATAACTTCACCAAGATTTTCTTTCAGATGTGGCCCTTCCGAAGCGCTGAGCTTGTGTCAAGCATCCCGGCAAGAGGAGGAAGCAAACCACTGGGAATGGGAGGCAGCTTCCTGTGCAAGGCCGGGAGGATGCGCTGGAAGCCGGAATGGCAGCGATCCACGAGAAGAGGCCAGGACGCACCATTGTCCAAACCTTGATGAAGAAGCTCCCCTTCCCCTCCCCGCCCTTTTCCACTCCAAGACTGTGAAAGAGAAGTGACATTAGCACAGAGGAGGAAAAGAGCAGCTCACCCGGGTTTTGTAATCGGGGTATTAACTCTTGTCAGGTCCCAAAGCAAAGACAAAGCCCGCGTGGATCTTCAGGTATTACTTCCACTCCCTCTCTACAATGGGGAGCAGTGGGAGACTGGAGCAAGATCTGCTCTAAACAGGGTTAAACATCCACCAAAGTCAAACCGGGGGGTGGGCAGGGAAGGATGATCCTGGGCTATGCAGCATCTCCTGCCCAGACATCCACAAACGCCTCAGGGCTGTGGCTGCTCGTGGTGCCTTTGCCAAACACTGGGAATAAACCCCTGTGCTTTCCGCTTGGGAAAGAGAAAAGAGATCCTATGTGCCTGGAAAAGCTCTCTTTGGCCAACCCAAGAGGGAAACTCTTTGACCCCCAAAATGAAGCCATTGTCCATCTCCACTGCCTATTGATTCTGGAGCAAGAGCAAAGGAAAGGCTCCAAAGATGTTGCATGGGCTCTGCCCACCCCACATCTCCTCATTGCTCTCCTATGGCAGCTACAAAGACAGCTCAAGATCCCACTGAATAAAACCAACCTCACTGAGAATAAAGCACCAACGACATCAGAAAGAAGCACAGGGAGGGGAGGGGAGGGGAGGGGGGTTCCCAGCCTTCTCTGGCACTTGGAAAACCCACGTTTACAGCAGAGTTCCCCAGTGACCAGAACTGCCTTCCGATTCACACCTGAAAGTGTTGTGGGTTCCCTCCCACCCTGGGGATCATCTCACCCACCCCAACCCCCCCAGAGGTGCTTTATGAGGCTCTGACTAACCCCGAGAACCTCCCATAGGCAAACGGTCTCCAGGGTGTTTGTTACTCGGAGCGGGGCGGCCGCTTCCTCCTCAGCCACCGGCACAAAAGGCCCCCAGGAAAGGGGTTCTGCAATTTCCACCCCGCCTGGCAAAGCTGAACTCAAGAGCTCTGGATCTTCGCTTTAAACTCACATCAGTCTTGAGGCTGATTTTACCCGTTAGCTTTCCACTTAAAGCTTCATTTTCCCCCCTGGTGTGTGGAAATGAGTCTGCCACATCACAGCTTCCCATGGCAGAGAGGAGGGAAAGGACATCACCAACAGACATCACACCCAGCAGGGCAAGGAGGAGTAAAGGTTGGTTGGGGAATGCAGAGGAAGGTGAAGTGGGGAAAGGAGAAGAGGAGGAGGCATGGATGCTGCCAAGCAGCAGGATGCAGGAGATAAAGAGAGCTGGGAGGAGGTAGAGGGCTCTTTGAGATAGGGGTGGTTACCACGAGCTGCTGAGGCGTGATGGAGTTGTCTGTGTAGATGCAGAGCTTCTCCACAGTCAGGGGCATGGTTTCTCGCAGCTTGGAGGCCAGGAGCATGCAGACTGCTCCCAGGAGCTGCAAGTGGCTCTTCTGCACGGGGACTGAAGACAGGTAGCGATCCACATAGTTCATGGCCAAGGGGAAGACCTCTTCTTCACACTTCTGCTCCTCACAAACCTAATGACAGCAAGAAAAGGAGGTTTTAATGAGCACAAGGACTCCCCAGGGTCTGCCTGCGCCACAGCATCAAAGCACCTGGTTGTGATGGAGTTTCACACTGTATCTACAGGGCTTTGAAGGCACCTTACAGCTAAGGAGTAAATTAGCTACAGGGGTTAAGCCCATGGTTTGGGTGGGATTACACCCAGCTGGAGATGGAACAGGGCAATTCCACCTGAAGTGGTACAGAGACACAAGAAGAATCAATGGCAGAGGCCAAAAGTCCTCCTCCCTTGGCCAACTGTACCACAACCATGCCCCGCATGCAGGAGCCCCGCATTTCATCCTCTGCTCTTATTTCTCAACCAGTATCAAAACACTTGTCATAGTTTACTTCCTTCTTTCAATGCAACCATAAAAAACACTGTGGTTTCTCCTCACAGAGCAGCCAATGCCACCATTCTCCTTCCAGCAGCACCGAGGACACTGACATACACGGTTACCATCACTGCCAAGTGTCATCTGCCTCCTGACTGCCCACAGGGCTCCACAGGAACAGGCTCCAAAGCTCCACTCCCTCAACCACCCTTCTCAGAGAGGGAATTGCAGAAACAGAACAATAATAGCAGGGAAAGGGGAAAAAAAAAAACAACTTTAAAAGCAAGATGCTCATTATTTCTTTTGACAGAAGCAGCTGTTGCAGCAGCGGGGTGGGGAGCAGGCAGGCTCTATCCCATGTCATTTGTCCTTTGCAGAGCTGCTCTTTCTCTATTGAAGCTCGGGCACCTCATGAAGAGGCCCATAAGATTCCCTCTCTGACCCCCCAGAATGCATCCTGCAGAAAGCCCCATTCAGTTTGGGTTTAGGGAAGTAAATAGTGGTGGTGTTGCTTTCCCCCTTTGAGCGGGAACTTTCAGCCCTGCCCAAGCACTGCTGAGCTCTGCCTGGTGTTGGGGACAGGAAGCAAATGGGGGTAACAGCAGCATGGCAGGAATGGCACTTGGTCCACAACAACCCCATGCAATGCTCCAGGTGTGGGGAAAAGAACTCGTGAAGGGCCTGGAGCACAATGTGATGGAGAATGGCTGAGGGACCTGGGGGATTCAGACTGGAGAAGAGAAAGCTCAGGGGGGAACTTGTGGCTCCCTACAACTGCCTGAGAGGAGGATGGAGCCAGGAGGCGCTGGGCTCTGCTCTCAAGGAACAAGGGATGGGACAAGAGGAAATGGCCTCCAGCTGCACCAGGGGAGGTTTAGATGGAGCTGAGGAACAATTCCTTCTCCAAAGGGTGCTCAGCATTGGAACTGCCCAGGGCAGTGCTGGACTCACCATCCCTGCAAGTGCTCACACACCGTGCAGATGAGGCCCTCAGTGCCATGGGTTAGTGGTGTCCTTGGAAGTGCTGGGGAACAGTTGGACTGGACGAGCTCAAAGGTGTTTTACAAAGGAGCCGGAGCTGTGATTCCAGCAGCAGCCGGCACACAGATACCGCCCTGCTGCAGGCTCCTTCCTCACCCAACTCCCCCAGACCAGAGACCCGACCTCCGGCACACCCCGAGCCCTGAGGCTTCGGGTCTTTCCTGTCCCCTGGGTCGTCCCTCGCACGCCCAGCCTCCAGCAAACAACGGGGCTACTCCCGCCCCGCGCTGCGGCTGGAGTGGGGCAGCGTGGAGGGGGGTGCCCGTACCTCCAGCATCCAGAAAGCCAGCATCTTCCGCATGTAGGGCTTGATCTCCCGCTGCACGCAGTGGAAGTAGGAGGCGCGGGGACTGTACCGCTCCTCCAGGCTCAGCAGGTTCTGCAGCACCCGCCGGTCCCCCAGCAGCCGCGGGTCGTGCTCGGCGCGGGGCACACGGGGCACGGCTTCCACGCACAGCAGCTCCATGGGCGCGGGCAGGGAAGGAAGGGCCGGGACGCGGTGAGCGCAGCGGCAG
>JANRGW010030543.1:0-22217 GCA_024733675.1 Psilopsiagon aymara | reverse complement strand
CGGTAAAGACTGAAGCAAAAAAGTCATTAAGAACCTCAGCCTTCTCCAAATCCAGGGTAGCCAGTTCTCCTGATAGCCTCCGGAGGGGGTCCATGTTGTCCCTAACCTCTCTTTTATTTGCAATGTGCCTACAGAATCCCTTCCTGCTATCCTTAACATCCCTAACTGAGTTTAATTCTAAGTGGGCCTTAGCTTTCCTAACCTGGTCCCTAGGTTCCCTGACAGCATTTCTGTATTCTTCCCAGGCTGCCTGTCCTTGCTTGCACCTTTTATAAGCCCCTTTTTTCCTTCGAAGTTTCCTCAGCAGCTTCTTATCCACCCAAGGAGGTCTCCTGGCCCTCCTGCAGCACTTCCTTCTAGTTGAGACACAACACTGATATACTGACTGATATAGATGACTTTCTGTTTTTTAACACATCAGTAAACTTTTTTGCAGAGCTGAAAGTGACGAACTGGAAATGTAGAACTGTAAACTTTTGGGGAAGGCAAACTCTGAGCATTATTGACTTAGTAATTTCTTTGGGAAGTAAGGAGTTTTCTATTATGTCCTCCACAGTTCTGAAAGTGGACAACACTAGAAAGTTCTTTTATCATTTTCTCATTGTATGAGTACATTACCCTCTTCTCCCTGAAAACAGAACAAGAGTAGTGACTGAGCACTTCTACCCTTTGAGCCCCACCATTAACTAGAATTTCCTTTATTCTTTTAAGGTTTTCTTCTTTCAAATCTTTCTCTTTGGTCTTTCTGGTCAGACCCAAATTACATCTCTAAAAGCAGAGCTGACAGTGATCAGCCCCATGATGCTTTATGAAGGGCCTAAATATCCAATTTACACAAGACATGTCTCAGTCAGAATTAGCTAGTAGGAACATAAAAAGCTTCCCATTTTTATATTTTATCCCATTTTACTTTGGCTTTCAAGTGAGATATTGAAGCACTACTACTTAAGAAGAGCATGCTCATTTGGATGCACACAGGTTTGTGGCTGCTTGCTTTTATTTCACCTCTCTTCCCTTCAGTTTCTGTGTGAATCTGTATTTGTGTTCTAAATATGGCACCACTGTAAGAGACGTTTTTTTCAGCCACTAGAGATATAAAAGATAAAAGCAGGAGCAGTAATCATTTGCCATTCTATAAGTATTTTCACAATCGTTTCAGCTTCCCAGCCTGGAGTTCAAACACTTGTCAAGAAAATGAGACCCAGAATCAGTTCTTCTCACAGCCTGGGGGGACACAAGACATCTAAGAGGGTACCACCTGTTTTAAAAGTTCACCATCCCTCTTACGGAACCTATGTCACTGCACAGAAAAAAATCATGATTCCTTGGGTCAGGGTGGTCTAGCCCCTGTATAGGGCACAGTTTCTCCTTCCAGACACTCTTTAAAAGGAACCAGCTGCAATTGGTTTTTGCAGGCCTTGTCCTAGTGACAGGTGTGTAGTTTGTTCTGCAAATAAGCCAAACAGAGAACCAAAGTGAAGATGACTCTGGATTTGATTCATAAGTTAATGAGTGTTTTCTGGGTTATGATTAGCTGTGGGCTTGGACAAGGCACTGGGCTATTTGGACAGGGGTAGTTTTGGATATACACAGACCTGCAGCTGCAGTTTCAGTAACAAAGTGAAGGCTTTATAGGTTTCCGTGGCTGAAAAAGCAATGAGGATTTTTTTTTTTTCTTCCCTCAGTTTTGGACTTTGGCGTGTACAATTTACCCAAATCTCACTTCAGGAACTGGGGGACAGGACTTGAACTGTCTTATTTGGAGAGTAGTCTGAATTCAGGTTCCTAAAGTCCAGGACAGCAGTTCAGCATGTCTCATGTATCATATACCAGTGGAAGTTAACGGGGCAAGGATCAAGGTTACAGAATACATGACTGCATGCAGTAATCATAGCTGATAGCACTTGAGGGAATTGTGAGAAGGCAGTAGGTGTGACTCACACGAGTGGGCTACTTAGGCAGACTGAAAGTTGTGGGAGGAAAGCCATTTTGGATACCCGGTCTTGTCAGTTTGATTTTTGTTCTTTTCCATCACTAAATTACTATGCATGTTCCTTTCATGATTTTTCTGACTCATTTCTTTTCTTGCATGGTTTTATTCCAGATTTTATCTGTGTCATATTCCATCTTTCAGGCCCCTTTTTGCTCCTCTCTAATTTACATTCACCTGTCTAACAATATAACAGCTTTTTACAGTGCAGGCACAGGTTTCTCGGAAAGCTTTATAATGGTCTTCTTAATCTTTATTTTAAAGCCTACAAGACTTTTAAAAGAAAAAAAGTATGACTCACCAGTAAAATTACTTAGCAGCTCTGGAATACTGACAAGAGATCCACTTCCAAAGACTGAGTTATGGTTTGGTTATACAAAATTAACAAATTTTTAAAGCTCTGAATGCATTACAAGAATTCAATCTTTGGGGAGTAAAAAGAACACATTGGTACCATTCCTTGGACAAATTAAAGTAATATATTTCTGTAAAGTGCAAAAGCAACACATGCTTTTACGACACATTTGGTCCTGCCAGCATCATTAAAATAGCATCCTCATGTTAGACTGCAATTATACAGGGTCCAGTGAAAAACTATTACCAGAAGTCGCCACTGAGAATAATTCACATCATCAGTATTAGCCCATGACCCAGCATTAGTGCTGGCCCACAGGCATGTCTTATGTGAGTGAAGTGCTTCATTTGCTAAGCACCGTGGCAGGCGAGCCAGCCACTTTGCATTATGTGTCCAGACACCCCTCAGGGCTCTGCCACCCTATTAGCTGTATTTGCAAGCACAAGAACTTCAAGTGCTCTGAGTCACCTGGTATTCAGACCAAAAAAAAAAATCAAACCCAAAGAAGATACAGATGATAGAGCTGCTCATCTTGTGTAGAGTTCCTGGAATTCCTTGCTGTCAAATAGGTTACTTGGGAGCATGACCTACCTATATGCCTGAGATATTAACATTTTAGACACGATGTGCCATCATCTGAACACAAGCGCAGAAAACTATTTTCCCACTAGATGTCAGCACTCCATCCAGCATATGAGGTGTGTGATAACTTAGAATTCAGGTGGTACTTGAGCTCCGTGAAAGTTCAGGAGGATGAATCCTCAAAATTTTTGCCTTTGTTACAGTTGAATGCAGTTATATCTAATGTGCATTTCAAGGTAGATCACTTCTCTTGGTTTATTCTGAGATTCTTATTTCTACATCAGTAATTTTTGAATAAGTAAATTTTCCTTTTTTCACAGCAGGTTCTGCTGCTCTTTGGACTGGCCTTGGCAACCTTGCAAAAGCATAGATTTGGTCTGGATAAAGAAGGAAATCCTTTCACCTTTGAAGTATAAACTGTCTTTCCCATTAAAAAACACAACACAAAAAAAAACCCTACTATCTCTTCAAATGTATAACCTCAGTATCAAATACTTAATCAACTTGGTCTTTCTATTAAAGTTAAAACTTTGTTAAAATAACAGTATTCCATAATGAAAATAAAAGGTGCATTTTGCGCTTTATAATCATACTGAGGCTTGGTAAATACGACCTACTTGTATTAATAAGGCCAGAGATGTCAAATGCCAGCTGGTTAATTCAGTTGTCTAAAGATTTTTTTGTTTGTTATGTACTAGGCAATACCTAAGATGTGCTAAGCAAGTAGCTGACACTGCTGAAGACTCACTTTTCTAACCTATGAGAAAGAATTGTGACTTTGAATATAATCGGTGTATTTTGTTCACCGGCTTAGGTGAAGAACAGCTTAAGTTTAGAAAGTCCTTGCTGTGATTTTTTTTACCTTTGTTGTATTTCCCTTTATATATTGAACAAATCCACACAAAACAGACCTCTAATAAGTCTTCTATCTTTTGAGAACTTAGAGGGATCAGAAATGCATCGGGTGCCAGATAATGTCCATGATAGAGGACCCACTTACAAGTCAGAAAGACTGAAAGGACTGGCACAGGAAAACTGATATAGAGGACTCTGTCCAGACCTAGATGGGAATCCCTGGGAATTTTGACAGGATCCCAGAGAAACAACCTCCATGTATGCTCTTCCACCTTCCTTGTCAGACCTCTTGTCTGCAAAGTGCCAAAGCATTTCAGTTTCCCATTGTGAGTGCAGCACAGCTTCACTGACATGACGCAGCTGAGGTGCTGCTTCCTGCAAATTCTGATCAGATACAATTCCTCATTGACTTCAGTAAAGATGGATTTAATAGAACTGACCTACTGCACTAAGGGTTCTTGCTGGGCCTGTTGCAGTATTGGAACAAGAAGTCTGAACATACCTGAACCTGAAAGTCAAGGATAGAGGAGCTAGCCAAGTTTTGGACTGGTCATTGACACTGGTCATTGACAGATATATGTTGTCAGAGCGCAATGATGGATACTCCCATTAGAGACAGCTATATGTGGTATCCTGTTCTACACAATGAATCAGATATGGGGAGAAGGCACCGCAGAACAGCCTGGCTGGGAATCTAGGACTCTCACTTTTCTTCCACACAACAGATTGCACTTCATGCCCTCTCCCCTTCATCCAGACATTACCAGCTTTCTACAAGCTTGAACTCCCCTCTTCTCTGTCTGTACATCCCAAGAGCCTGCAAGCTGTCACTTCCAAATGGCTTAGTGGGATAACCAGAAGGCTTCTTCATCCCCACCAGAGTCATGTGGGAAGCCAGCTGGGGTGCCTTCCTAGTTAAACTTTGGAAAGGATGGGAATTTCAGAAATGCTTAATAACACGGGAAAGATTTGTTCATTATGTGTCCATCCTAAAAATGGTTCCCTTCCCATGCTATTCTTTTAGATTCAGCAGCAGAATCCAAGACTGAAAGACTAGATCTTAGCTCACAGGTGCTATTGATCTCGTACTTTTGTAAACTACATGGTTTTCCTCAGAGTTCCTTATCTAATGTTAGCATGACCCAGCAGTCCCTCTTGTTGTCTCCCCATAAAGTTTTGGCTTGAATCAGAATCCTACTTGGAGGAAAATATAAATAATTATAAATAAAATAGTAATATCTAAGAGAAACTCTAACGAAATACTATCAGGCACCAGAGTGCCCATACACTGTGGTGGCTGCCCTGAAGGGAACACAGATGTGAGCTGATTGTTGCAGAGATATAAATTTTTCATGAAACAAAGGTTTGTAGGAAAAATAGTAGTCTATCGATTCAGCTGGGGGGAAAAAACAAAACAAGGCAGAAATACATTTGGATGTGCAAGCTTTCCTTCAGATTTGAACATCTTTTCTTTGTTTCAGTAGAATTTTGTCATACCCAGTAAGTATCCTTAGGAAGAGCCTGGGGTGAACATCTGAAAAGCACTATCCTAACACTGCATGTCGCTGCAGTTCACTGGGTTTGATCACAACACTATTAAAGTCAAACAGCCACACAATAGGTGAATGGAACTAATTCTCACCTTGTTTAGTAGTGATACAGCTGCATCATTAATTTTAGAGCATGGATTGCTGTCCTTTCTGCATCTATAAACTTCAGGTAAAATATTCAGGTGGCTAAGACCTACTACATGCTACATACTTCAGAGAGGAGGAATACTAGACACAGTGCAATGGCATCCACGGCTCCATGCTGAAGTGAATGTATCTTACAACGCCACAGTGTTATGGGTTGGACTAAGGAAACCATCTCATCCCTCCTGCATATCAGACAGAAGCTCCTGCACACTCATAGCTCCTGCATGTATGCTGTATCTAAATTTCTCAGGACCCACATATTTGCCACCTTGCTTAACATGGCAGCCCTGGGGCTTTCCACTATCTTGGTTTTGTTCACCCACCAAACAAGATCTTTCTGGAAGCAATCCTCTCCCAGAAATGGCTACGTTGTGCCTTATGAAGGGATGTTAGCACATCAAAGATATGACACTATTTAGGACTTCAGGATTCTTCTTTACTTTTGCTTGGATAACTTAGGCTGAATACTGAGACAGCACCTTTCTAGTATAACAAAATAATAAAGCAAGCTAAAACCAAATTCCAATATATTAAGAACAAATGGTTTTGAGATAGACTTGAATGAAATGTGTATGAGATCTGACAAGCTGGTTTTTTAATACAGGTTCACTATATACTGAAGAAATTCTTAAGTCTTCTAGAACGAAAGGGACTGGGAAAGTGTATGTGCTCTAACTGTAACAGCATGCAGTGAAGAGAAGTTATTGCTATTGATACGATTTGTCTACTTTGATTTTTTGGAGGGGTGAAGCAGAAAGAGTATAAACATGGTATGGACATGTTTATATGCTTGACAACAGCGGCAAGAAAGTTTCTGAAGAGTGAGTGGGA
Organism: Psilopsiagon aymara; assembly: GCA_024733675.1. Lineage (NCBI taxonomy): Eukaryota > Metazoa > Chordata > Aves > Psittaciformes > Psittacidae > Psilopsiagon > Psilopsiagon aymara. Next base: position 15,907 of record JANRGW010030543.1, on the reverse strand, counting down.
TTCAATTTAAGGTTAAAACAGCTAAGGTTATGTGTCCATGCGTGATGCTAGTGCCTAAACTCACATCACAACCTGCAGATAAATGATTAACAGAATTTAATAGCAATCAGGAGGCAATAGAGTTCACCAGCTACTAACAGTCTTACCCTGAGATTGGATACCACCCAATGAGTTCAGGAAAATGTGGAGTTTGTTGATAGTGATAAAAAGCTAGTCTCTGCTTAAATAATACCTCCAGGGACCAGGACCTCACTGCAGTTTAAATGCAATTGTAGCCACCATCTCTAAGAAAATACAAAGCATGCTCTTTGCCTTTCTCTCAGTGACAGAAGCTCTCTGACGAGAGCAGAAAAAAATCTTTTGTACAGTATCTGAAAATATTCACAGAGAACAGAGATACTCTGAGCAGAGACAGCATTGCATGGACACATGTGCCATGCAGCAGAGGGTCCTGAGGGACCTCCTTGAAGCAAGTGGGCCTGCACCACCTTAAGCCAGCCCCTAAGTAACATAAGGCATAGGACCTGCATCATGCAGAAACCATGAAGAAATCAGTGATAAACCTTTCATTTTCAGGGGTTTGACATGCCATTGCTGTCATTGTCCTGCTCCTCCACACTTCATCCTGCCTTCTCCCTGCCTCTGTAGCATCTACCCACTCGTGTCTCCCACGAAAAACAAGGCTGCATGAGTTTGCAGGCTCAAACTTTGCACAAGAAACTCAGATATTTGATATCTGATATTTAGTATGCAGCTTGCAGGGTCTGCTCCCAACTCAACAGCCATCTGGAGGAAAGTTTTGAAACTGACTGACATGCTGAAGAATTGAACCTGATGGAGAAATGATGTTCAACAGCTGCCGAAGGGGAGGGGGATGGGAGCTGAAAGTTTTCGCTGATAGCTCCTGCATTGCCCCTCAGTGCTACTAGCAAGTAAAAATATGTCAGAACCTACTGATCATACCCAGTTTACATTTCATAAATTAAAACACATCAACTGTTTCTTAACATTTTATTTTCAGTCTTTTTTTGGTCATAATTTTGCCTAAGGACTACATCTGTGATGAATTCCTTGTAACAGGACCTTGCCATTTGGACTGCAGTTGTCATCAAAATATTCCAGTGTGCACACACAGGCTGAGAGAAATATATTTTTAAAAATGTACTTTCACTCAAAAATCAGTTAAAAAAAAATGCTATTGCCTGTTGAGCTGAAATCTAGTCTATATGAAATTCAGTTTCTATATTTCTCTGATTAGTAATGTCTATGTGTCTCTGCGTTTATGTGTATATAATATAAGCATAGCAAAACAATGGCAGTGATATATATAGACAATACATATATTTATGCAATGTAGTTTTCCAAAATGCAATCACTCTTTAATATGCTCTTTTTAGTATTACATAGCAGCTTGAAGACAACTCCAAATGTTAGGGTTTAATATTATTTATTTCTCGATCTCATTCTTATTCAAACTTGAAGGTTAGGCAGTGCTACAAAAGATGGTAATACAGCTGCAAGGTTCTGGAGAGAGATATTCAAAACCACATGAAAAGGTCCCATCTTCCCTCTGAAGACCTCTGTCCCGACCCCAGCCCAATTTTGTGCCAGCCAAGGTCTGCTTTGGAAGAGGAGGTGCAGGAGGGACACAGAGGCTGCATGAAATGAAGGTGAACAAATGAGAATATCATCACTACTGAGCCTCTAATGGGTTTCAGAAGGGCTGCCCTTGTAGAAAATGAATAACTGAGGTTGTCAGGAGATCAAAGGAGAGTAATAAAATCAAACCAGGATGGTTGTGACATTATTGTCTAACAGACCACAGGCTGAAGCCACCCATTGTAGTCTTACCATCCTCTGTGATCATAATGACAAATAGAGTCATGGCTGCCGTTAAATGCAGAGATAAGATCATTGCCTCACCTGTGAGCAGCAAGGTGAGCATGCTCTTTTCCAGCTTAGAATTCCCCCCTTCAACCCGTGTTTTTCTTGAGTATTTGTGCCACAACAGTCTCAATTGATTGAGAGTCTTTGATTGACTTCATGCTATCAGTGCATTTCACAGGAAGGTCAGGACCCACAAAAGCACAAGTGAGAAGGAAAGGACAAAAAGGTTTAGGCCCCAGGGCACTTTCTAGTAAGTGATACCAGAAATACTTCTCTGAGGAAGCACATTTCCCTTAAAAGATCCATGGCAAAGGAGACGCATTTGGCTCCTCCAGCCCACACCCACTCTACTAGCCATTCCACTAACATGTTTCTTACCTGCTGCTCTCATATGCTGGAATGCACATAGGTAATAGCCTCCACTTGTCCAAGGAATCTTACACTACTTATCAGCAAAAGGGACCTATATATTACAGATCATAGGTAAGAGGGAAATAATTTTCTGAGCTGGGAAATAGTTTTCTCAGCCCTTGTGTTATTCTGAAAGTTAAATTGTTTTCCTTTCTAAATGAGAAATAAGCTAATGCATGGGAAGAAGGTGACACCCACTTCAGGCATATTTGTCTGAGATGTGGAAAGCACAGGTACATAATTTTCCTCTTTTCCTGTCTTCAGCTCCTCAGCTAAATTGTATCAGCACTTTACAGTGGGCTTCAGACTTCCTCACCCTTTTCACCTCTATGCTGATCCATTTTACTTCCCGTAAGCAGTCAGTGCTCATGATATTTAAACCACTGATTTTTCTCAGTTTCTCACTGGTCCAATAGATATTTAACATTTTATTGTCAGCTATTTTTATTACAGCCCCCAGAGGAGGAATTAGGTAGGTACACCTTCAGAACTGCCATTTAGGTGTGCCAAGCCCAAGTCTGAGTCAGGTGGGAGTCAAACATTCTAGGAATCCTGATGACATTCTGTCAGATATCCACCCTAGCACTGAAACTGCTTCCCAGCAAATACCACCATAACTTCAGTATTCCTGTACAAAGTCTGAGTCTAAAGAAAGGAAAAAGCTTGACCAAGTGCCTCTGCTGTGCACTTCCACCTTTCTGGCCTCCTAATAACTCTTGGCAGCTGGGAATTGATCTGGAAAGGCCAACAGCAGACAGAATTGCTTAGCTGCAGGCATGCTCAACTTCAGCTTCCATTTTTTGGTCAAGCTCTCATTTATCCTCATGGTCTCTGAAGTTACTGATTCTTTGAACCTGACTGCTATTCCACATAAGCAGTGTTTTATGTATAATCAACTTCTTTATTACATAGCAACCAGTAACATCTGAAAGCCTTAAACATATTATAACGTTTTAATGATAGCAAAGAAAGATTTATGGGCAGAGTAAATATCTTTTATTGGCCCAATAATGTAGTTGGGAAAATGCAGACTTGCTTTTGGGCTCACAAACCTTTTTCCCAATTTGAAACAGAAGCTGAAAAATTGTGGCTTTATGTTTGCTGTTTCTTTTAGTCCTGAAACAGATTATGGATGCTTGAACTCTTTCCTGGTTTCCCAGCTGTACGAGTAGGCAAATGAAAGTACTAGGTTCCTGTGAAGCTTGCTTTGGTTATATCCTTAAATCATCATGGCTACACTACACAACTATTTTAGAAGGCCATTATAAACTGAAATATCTATATACTTGATGATCTTGCCTTTGAATTGCCATATTTGATTGTCCTATATCATTGTTTTCAAGTGATATCTTCCCACAAAAGTCTTTCTAACCAGCCTCTGTAAATTCATAATATTTGGTTTTATTCCCTAAGTTGTACTTTTGTTTTAAACTCACAAAGATGTTTACTTGCTTTTAGGCCCCTTCTGTAAAATCTCTCCTTACAGAGAAGAAAAACTCACCATCTTTTTCTACATAATTTGCAGCTGTTTATTTGGGGCGGACTGTTCAGAAGGAAGTAAATCTTTCCGAATTTTAGAGAGCTTGTGAGGGAAGCAATTTATCCACATTTAGCAGACACTAGGGTAAGTACATTCTTCTGGAAGCCACAGGTTTGGGGGGCAATAAATCCTTCCATTGCTATTAGACAAGAGGCAATAAATCCTTTGATCTCTATCACACTCAATGATTTTACCTCTGCTCAGAATGTACATTTTACTGAGGCACTGTCTTCATTTTCCTATTTCCCTAGGACTAATTTTTTCCTCCTTTTCTAGGTTACTACCCCTTTTGTAATTAATTGGTTGTACTTCTCAGCTGTCCACTATCAGGGCATAGCAGCCACTTACATTACCTCTTAAGAGAGAAAACACATTTTCTTTTGTTTTCTACTTTCCTTCCATCACCTGGATGAGAGATTCTGAATTTTCACCAAAGTATTCCTCTTCTTGAGAGAGTAGCAAAGAATTTTCTCTTGTAAACAGGCAGCTGTGTTTATGCTTCTTAAAAGATTTTTCCTGAAGATATGTTTGACACTTCTGGCCAATTTCAAATCCAGTTTTTTCCCTTATATCTAGCTACAAGCCTCAGTAGGCCTGGCCTTAAAAACATTAGAAAAACTGTACGTTGAAAAAGCTGGAGGAGCAGGTTTTACTCATTAATTCAGCACTATTTTTATCTCCACACAGGCAATGGTGGGATTTTTATCTGCAGTTTGGATTCTGCTGCCAGGAAATAAATCTAATTACCAATTTCTAGTGGTACAGCATCTCCCAAATATTCAGCAGTTCTCTTATTTTTCTCATTTCCCCTGACATTTTTTTTTTATTTAAAAAAAAAAAAAAAAAAAAAAAAAGGCAAGAAAAATCCATTCAAAACAAAAGCAATCCGCTCACAAATACTCTTCAAAACTCCACCTTCTGAGGGGCCAGATAGGGAAGGCAAATTCAGAATGAAAGCAGCAACTTCAATCGCCAGCCAAGCAAGGATACGGAGTTTTTAACCTACCAGTTTATATCTGTCAAAACAGTGACACCCGGTGGCCAGTTAAGGTAGCCTGACAGAGAGCCTTGGAGGACAAGCCCAGTACCTGTTTCTGTCCAGCAGAGGAGGCAGAAAGGAGTATTTCTGGCAGACAGGTACCTAATTAGGAATAAGTAGGACTGTGTACAAAAGAAACAAGAGCATAGCTGGGTACATAAAGCCTAAATACACTGAAAGATCAGTCTTGCATTTTTTTCTTCTGGTGCTTAATAGCATCATATTAGACTGGAGATGCTTATCTGTACCCCTAAGGATAAGAAATAATTTATATTTTGTTTATAAATATGTCAAGTATTCCCTTCTGTCACTGCATTCCTGTACAGCTGTTAGGCTGGGGATAGTTTCAAAAAACTGCACTACAGGGTGAAACAGTGTTGTCAGGCTTTACAAACCATCTGGAACAGCAAGCTGCTTTTCATCCCCTGAAATCCCTAAATCCTGCTTTTTTACAGTATATGTGAAATTTATATCTTCCTATAAAAATACAAGATTTAAGCTACAAAATTATTATAAGGAGTTTCAGACTTTTCATGAAGCTTCTGATCTTACTACTGAGGTGGAATGTGTGTTTGACACATGAAATACAGGGCAAAATAGCTTGAAGCAGCCACAGCGATGGTGCAGCAGTGCCAGCCTCCAGCTCTCCCTGGCTCTGTCCTGCCCAGAAGTGCCATGGCACACTGGCTAGCAAGCGGCAGTTTTACAAATGAAACTGAGGGTACCTTCTCTAGAAAAACCAAATCTGAGAGTTAGAGACACATTTCATGAGCTTTGACAGGATTTTCTGTGAACAGTTTGGTGCAGACAAGGTGCTTCCAGCCCATACATCTGTGACTTCTTTAAGAAGGATGCTCAGAGTAAGAGTTAAATTGTCACTAACAAAAATGCCTTTCAAGTACAACCAGAAAGGGGCTGGAGAGAGGTAAGAGGCAGCTTTTGTATGACCTCTGCTCAAAAAAGCTAGTGGATTGTTAAGTAAAGGATAGAAACTGGTTTCCTGGTTCGTTCATTCTTCTACCAAGCTCCATTTCTAATCCATGCACTAAAAAATTGGTTGGGAAGGCCCTATTTCCCAGTTTAATTAATGAGGAGAACTAATACGCTGTTAACTCTGTTTTACACTGTTTACTCTGCCCTTTCCCTCTTTTATAGCCCAAAATGTACGGCAACATGAAGTCAGGTCGTAAAACTTCTTTGCTACTGCGAAAAATCTTACATTTTTCTGTTATTGATATTTTCCTAGTTACCTAAAGCAAAGTCATGAGACAGAATTAAAAATGAGAGAGTAGCTGAAAAAACCATAAATCTCTAATAGGAATTTTCTAATTTTCTTCATATTCAAGGTTTTGAAGCATGCTGTTATATTCAAAAGAAACTCGAATATACTATTATTATAAATGCATGGTAAGTCACTCAGCTAGCCATAAATGCTTCATAATGATGCCAGACAATGCCACTTTACTACAACAAAGGCATGCTTATAGTCTTTAAATGGATTTTACTGCTTTAAAGAAATTTCATGCAGTTCATAATCCATATCAAGTGTGTATTCATTCAACTTTAGGAAAGGGGGAGGTTAATTTGACATTAGCATTGTTTGCATGTGCTTTATTTAAATCTTTCTGAAGTACATACATTAAAATCATGTTACAGCAATAACAAAAGCCAGATACTCCAATCTGAGGCTGTCAGTCCACACTTGAACTTAGTCCCTGAAGAAATCATTTGCTGTATGACATCATAAGGGCAAACAGGGTAGCTTCTAAAATTACTTCCAGATAAAACACAAGAGCTGGTTGTACCAGTTTCTGAGGTCCAAATTTCCATCCAAAGTAAAACACTGAACAAATAAGAGGCCAATTATGTGACCAGAAGAAAAGCAATGCTGATTTATTAGTCTGGCTGTGCAAAATCGCTGTGGTTTTGCTTTTATGACACTGACACTTCTACACGGAAATACATTGTTTGCAAAGAAAACTGGAATACACATCTGTTGTAATCATTCTTCAGTCACTCTTTTTTCTGTTCTTTGCTGCTTGTATTTTTATTTCTTCAGTCTCCTTTCATTTCTATCTGACTCCTTAGTCTCTATACTGCAAGTCCTTCTACCCTTAGTTTCTATCCCTCCTTCTTCTATTCTCTTTTCCCCCCTTCCCGGTTATATAACTTTTTATACCACTTTTTATACCTTTTTCCAGCATTACCCAATGCTTCAACCTTCTTTAATTTTTCCCAAGTCCTAGCAGGCTACTAGTTATTTAGGTACTTTGAATGCCCATTATAGACAATTTTTGCCCAATGTTTTGTCCAACCTGGCCTTGTCATTTGGTGTTAACTAGCTGGTTGAAATATTTTGTGTAATTGGACTAAACAGCTCTGTTGCTAATAAGACAAAGCCCTAAAGGTCCCAAATTCTGTAGCCACAAAATACTCACAAATTTTCCTTGTTGCCAAATGCTGCCCCTGGCAGAGAAAATTCATTTTGTGCTCCATTAGGTTCTGCTGTCTTCAGTTTTCTCTCTCATGCCTGCTCCCTTCTTTCCTTAGCCTTCTTCTACAGGAGCTTCTGAGACACTTAGCATCAAAAGTGCAGTTCCTCAGAAAAAACTGTCAATGTAAGAATTTAAATCTGAAAAAATTACACAGTAATACCAGCTTGGGGCAATGTACACTGTACACAAACAGACTTTTTATCTTTGGATGTTGGTCTTCGTGACCAATTACCAAGCCCATCTTCTTGGCTTATTTTTATCATGACTTGATAACATAGTGGCTGTGACAAAGACCCGTAACATTTCCACCATTAATTTTGCTGAGGCACAGTTTTGTTTTAACAAGCAACTCCAAAATTGCTAAATGTTGTTAAGAAAATAATACATACTTTGCTGTAATTCAAAGGGATTTGCCTTCCTCATTTGTTTGTTGGTTGAGGTTTTTTAAGATTAAATAGTGTAAAATATTTTTAATCAGTGGTTAGGAATTTCATGTGCAAGTTTTACTGTCTTTATGCTAAAGAATTTAAACGGCATCATTATGCAACGAAATGCCCCACTGAGCTGACAGTGTATATCACTTTCTGTTCATGATGCTGCAGCAATATTACTTTTGTGTTGACTTTAAGCGAGCGGTGAATGAAGGGCTGAGAGTCCATGAGGTACAGAGCATTTCTAATGTGAGAATGACACCTTGCCCCAAATCCAAAAGAGGAGACAGCGAAAGGGCACCTAAACCTTTTAGGTTGGGCAAGGTGATTTATAGATATGGAAAAGACACTATACAGTGTAGAAAAGCAGGAAAGAAAACAGCTATTGAATTTACCTTCAATGTTACACTGAAAGATTACTGGATTCTTACCTACTGATTCTCACTAAGCTGGAATTAGGAGGCACTGAATTAAATTTCCAGGTAACATATTTTTTAAATCATTTTCACACCTGTAGTTTTTCACAGAGCTCATTACCAAATAAAGATGACTTTCATGTTGAAAGCATAAATCAGTTTTAAGAGCATGGAAGTAGGGCCCAACTGGGAAAGTGTAGGCAAGGCATTTTTTTCAAACACCTGACAACTAGGAGTGAGCATAAAGGGAAATATCTGTTTACTTTGTTCTTGAAAATTATTCCTTTTTAAAACAGGATATTTTAAACATGTTTCAAACTTAAAAAATATGAGAAAGAACACTATGCATGACTGTTGAACAAAATCAACATTCAGTCACAAAATATTCTCCCAAATCCAGACAAATTGTGCCTGAACAGGATGACTTTCTTATTCTTTATGCAACTTAAACCAGAGGGATGTTATGCCAACAAAATGAGACATACAACCACAAAAAAAACATTTGCTTCTATAGACCCCTGCTCTCCTCATCCCTAACAATAGGAGTGTGCAGTGTCTAACAACTCCTTGTCTCTAACAAAAAATCTGTATTTTATTAAACAGAACAGTGTTCACAACATGCATATAGTGATATTTTTTCACTTCTATCCATATTGGAATACATTATTGTGTATTCCTAGAACTAGAGTCTTTAGTTTAGTTTGGGCTGGAACATCTGAATGTCTTCCTTTACCTTTGAAGCCTATGCAGAAAATCAATTCACACAGAATCCTGCATCAGTCTGTTCTCTCTCCACCCTCAGTTCCTTGCCAGATCTGTGGCATCTGCAGCAGAAGAAGGCCCTTGAAGGGCAGGTTCTGTAGAAATCATGATGTCTCCAGGCCAACCAGAACTGCAGACTTGTCTGTGCAGAAGATCTGCCCTCTGTTTCCCTGTGAACTCAGGGGATCAATGGGCTAAGTGAAATATGCAGCGTCTTCCACACAAGGCAAATTCTCTGCTCTGAAGGAACTCCATGGATGAACTGATGAACAGTACAGCAAGAGTGAGGGGTGGCTTGGATTCCTGGGTCATGTGAAAGACTCAGTTCACTCTGAGGAGGCATCAGGTCCTGCTAAAGAGCTGGAGAAGATTTTCAGAATTTATGGTGGGGGGTACAGGATTTGTAGAAGCTCAGCTCTTGTTGAGATTTGTAGCTTAAGAGGTGTTTCCTAACCATGGTAGACATGGCTCAGCATGCTACAGCACCTTCTTCTTCCTAAATACAGTGAAGAGGTCTCTCACAGCTGAGGAAATTATATCAGTCTTCACAACCACAGGACACAGACCACTACTTTGTCACCTCAATTCTGAAGTTTGAAGAACCCTCTTGAATAAATTTCAAGGCCATTTTCTTGATTCCCTGCTGCCTAGTCTTTCAGTTTAGGTGTCTGTGATGTAACAACAGTGCTCTCACAGAGATCAAGCGTTTAGGAAAATTGTTGGCAGGGGAAAAATATTTGATGTGATTTAGCTTCAACACATGGAATCAAGAAAGGTTTTTGGCAACTGCTGGTTCCAATTTAGCTTCAAGCTATCCCAGTCCTCAGAGGGAATCTTTAAGGTGAGTATAACTCCTCTCACATAGCACTTACTACAAATTTTCTGCCCTCTATAGCTAAACCAACTTTTTTAGCCTAACATTTTCATTTGCTACCTTTATAAAGTACATTTCTTGGCAAATTCCATGATACATGAGTAACAGAAAAACTAAAGGATATAACTGAGAGTAAAAATAAATCAAAGCTTTGCATCCTAAGCAAAAATGACTATAGATAGTAACAATTACATTTCTGAAGAACAATACTTAAAGTATCACTTCATAAAAATTCAAATGATGGAAAATTCACTATTTTCTTAGCAGTTTGCATTCACTCTCATTGCTCACATTTTTCTATATTCAAAAATTAAAAATATAATTTGCTTTTAGCTCCAGTTATTAATTTTTATGACCCTTTTCTCTTCTGGATTGAAATGCTCTTTACTACGATTTTCATTAACCTTCCTCCTGAAGAAAAACATTTATCAGTCTCCTTGTTTATTAAACAAATAGACTTACTTTCTCAGCTAGAAGAAATAATCTTCAGCTCTTGAAGGTTTTTTTCACATTTTTTTTTCACTTTTTCATATTCTGGATGAATGATTATAACTTTGTGCTTGTAAAATATCCAATACTGAGGTAAACTGAACCTTCGCAATTCTCATTGCCTCTGCTCTGCCTGTACAGCTGCAGATATTTTGCCTTTGGACAGCTGCAGAGACCAGCTTCTGCTTGCTTGACCACTGGGATCTTCTAAATATGGTTTGGTTACAGGGGGTTTACAAGAGTGGCTTCTATGAGAAGACATTAGTAGCTGGCCCTTTGTGAGACACAGCCAGTTCATGAAGAACTGCATCCTGTGGGAATGACCTACACTGGAACAGCATCAGGAGGAAGGTGTAGTGGAGATGTATTACGGACTAACCAAATTCATATTGCCCCTGGATGGGAGGAGGTAGAAGAGTCATGGGTGAACTTGAGCCTGGGAAGAAGGGAGGTAAGTGGAGAAGGCATTTTTGGTTTTATTTCTCACTGTTCCACTCTGTTATTGTCAACAAACAAAATTAATTTTCCCAAATCAAGTCTGTTTTACCTATGATAGTAATTGGTGAATGATCTCCCCCTCCTGACCTCAACCTGTAAGCTTTTCTCCTCGTCCTGCTAAGGAGGGGCAATGAGACAACAGCCTGGCGGCCAGTCAAAGTTAACCCACCACACCACTGATGATTTGTTATAATAAGGCGCTACACTTCAGGGGAGCCAAGAATGACATGACAAGAAACAACATAGGCGTAGTGAAAAGGTAGGTCAGAGACCATTGCGGGCAGTACCCAGTGACTTTTTTTCTTCTCAAGTGTAACTGGCAAATTCTGTCTTGTAATAAACAAAGATGCCATCAAGTGTCTTTCTTCTAAAGCTGTCTTATGTCTGTGTCAGGAGTTCCCAGCTAGCCTTGGTACTCTAAGATGTCTGGGAGCTGGGCACCTCAGGTTTTCAGCCATGTAACAAGGTTAATGGTACATTTTATTTGCAGAGATGGGAATGAATAATATAGGTATGTAACATTCTAAAAATATTATAGGGATCATCTGTTCTAATAATGAGAGTCAGCGTGAAAGACAGGACAATGAGAAAATACTAGGGGAAAAGAGTGTTGGCCAAGTAAGGTGAAAAAGAAACATTTTCACAATTTTGAAACTGAATGAAATGTTTTCACAGTTAAAAATAAAAACACTGACCACTAACTGCCTGCCAGGATTATGCTGAACCACAGTTTCCACAGTGACAAATTTCACTTTAAAATTGTGTTCCAATTTTGAATTTTGAATCAAATGAGTCTCAAAAACATGAACTGAATTACTTTAGGGAAAAAACAGTTTGGACCAGTTGAAATATGTCATTCAGTTTCTATTGAGTCACTTTAATATATGAACATTGCACATATATACAGAATATGCAGTACATGTTGCCCAAAAAAGTTACACACAAAGTATGCACTTATTTTTTCGCACAGTGAAGATTTAATAAGATAAAAATCTGAAAGTCAGAGAGTTTCTTTTTAGAGTGGAAACAAACTTGGAACTGAGCGTAACTGAAAAGAATAAGAAACAGAGGCTACCTTTTGAAATCTTGCAAATAGCCTGTAAATTGTTTAAAATCTTGGTGTAGATGGGTAGATAAAATACAGCAAGCTAAATACATTCAAAAATGCATTTCGACTAATTTGAAGAATACAGAAAAATTGATTTAATAGTAAAAGGATATTTTTGAAGGAGGGTTAAATTCTGCTATTTATATTGTAGTTCGATCTGTAGTTCTTCCATGACTTGAACTATAAAGCTTTCACATCTAAGAATTTCTAGCTGAATCCTCTAAGATCAGAGATAAAAACTACTCATTAAAAGTAAAGGAAAATTAGTCAGCATTTTCATGTATTACAATGTTAAAAGACTGCCTCCAATGAATTAAAGCATTGCAGTCTCTCTGGAACCATCTATTATCCTGTACATAATAGAGTGTTTAGCAACATATGGGACCGTAAAGATAAACTTACATTTAAGGCCTGCCAGAAGAACATCAGCCAGTCAAAGAAGGTGATTAGCTACTAGGCAGCAAATCTGGGCTGCAATTTACTGCTGAAAATATGGACAGAGACAAGACAAATTAACTCTGGAACAAATAGAACAGACTTATAATTGTCATTTATGAAACAAAATCCTTGCCCAGTCAGGTGAAACCCACAGTTGATAGCATATATTACTACTGTGTTTGTCTTCTGATTTACAACACTCTGTAGAGAAAGAGACTGAAAGTACCTTTTCAATATCCTAGTTAAGGCTAAAATAACATTAGTGACAGACTCTTTATACTGTGATACACCCCTTAAGGATTATTTGAAACACTTTATAAAACTTCCACTAAAATATAAAAAGAAATCAGCAAATGCTGTTAATAAAGATGTTTGGAATCATGAGTACTGTGGCAGAAGTTAGAAGACAGCAAACAGACAAAGAGGGAGAAGATGTAAATTCTATTCCTCTGTTAGCTTGTGAGTAAATGTGAACATGATGGTTCACTGCTCTGTGCTTTGCATATTCCAACCTGTAAAATGGGGACAGTAGTACCAGCTGGGATAGATGGAGACTGCCAAGCACATTCACATGACAGGGTAATTGCACCTCCAGGGATCCACAGATGGTATCCACAGAGCTGGTTTCAAAGGCAGTCCTGCAAAGAAAAGTAACATCAGTAACACCACTTACAGACCAACATGGCCTTAAGCACAGTGTCAGCTGGTGATATCACATGATAAATTGGCTCCTTCCTATAACCTCTTCGCCACCATCTACTGCATGAGATTATGGGATTTGTGAATAGTCTGATATGAATCTGAGCTCAAGCTACCTGCAGGCAAATTGTAGACAGCTTCAGGTCTTCCAGACACAAAACTGAGTAATAACTGAACTCCCTGGCTGCATTATTTGGGAAATTTTCATGGAGTTAGCCTCACACACAACCAACTCCTTAAGCAGTTATGCTCTAGCACCAACTCTTGCATGCTGAGAAACTTTCTAGGAGTAAGCTGAGAGAGGAGAATCAGCCCTTCCAAGATACACCTGATCTGTTTGGCCCTGTTAAAGCCCTCCCTCTATGCTGAGAATGCTCCTCTTAGTCCTCAATCATGAGATGGTCAGAAGTCAGCAGAATTTATTCCCAGCTTTCACTAACACACTCCACATGCAAGTGTCCTACCTTATAAATTCCCATGGGAAAAAACAGTATTTAATATTACCTCAATTTAATAACACATCTGAAATTATTAGTTAATTGGTAATTTATTGGCAGTATTCTTACTGTTGTCTTTCAGAAAAAGGAGTTGAAAAAGACACAAAACTGGCAATGAGCTACATCCCTGCCATCCAAGTCATAAAACTACAATCATAGCACCCACTCCATCACTCTGTCCTGTTTGAACATCACACATAAGATCCAGAATGCTCTTCTCCTTCAACCTTATTCTAAATTCTACCATTCCAGTAGTCCAGTAGTATAATACTTCTGTTATACTCCAGTAGTATAACTCCATTATAAGAAATGGATAAGGCTTTTTTCTTCCTAAAGCAATCACCAAACTTAATGAAGCCTATAGAATAAAATCATGGCTCAGTTTTGGAATTAATAAGTGATTATATCTCATGCTGGAAAGCTTTGTGTATGCATTTTATTAGAGGGTATGTCATTAAGCCTGTGTTATTCATATAAAATGTAGGTTGACAAGAATTACAGTGAAGGGGAAAAGAAGTCTACATTTGTATTTTTTTTTTTTTTTCTGGAATTAATTGTTAGGAAAGCAATTAATGATAGCACCAAAACAGCTTCAATCTTCCTAATATTTAAATAATTATAAAGAATATGTATTCAGAATTATCCCATACTTTGTTTTGCAAGTCTTACCTATTTCTTTATTCTATTATGTTACATCCTGTCCTTACAGAATGTTATTCCCAACAGCCTTTCCTGAAACAGTACCTTTAATTCTGCAGCATTAAGATGTCCTAATTCATTATCCATGGCATCAATTTGGTAAAAAAATCCTTGGGTTTGTGAGTCTGAAATGCTTACTATAAGACCCAACAGAAAACAAGCATACCACTCACCAAAACCTTTTTCTATTACATCTGATAACTAGGTGGTCAGCTAACCTGCACCTCTTGCTTCAAAATAAACCAATTTTCTTGAAATGCCATCACTTCATCTCTCTCCGTGTATTAGGAAGACAGCAACAACAACAGCTATAGCAGTCAGGGTTCCTTCTTTCTAGTGTTTAAAAGTTGCATGAAATGTATTTGGTGTGTGCTTTAGCACTTAGAAGAAGCTCCAGGTGGAAAATAAACTGAATGCCTGGATTCCTGAGAGCTCTTGATCAAAGTACAAGGATAGTCATTGTAGCTGTGTGACAATAAGGAATATTCATCCTCATAGGAGGTATCTGCTACTACTTTTAAAGGGTTGAATAACTTCTGGCATTTTTTATGACCACAGAAGTTGCCACCAGCATGATTTGGACCAATTAAAACAGAAGTTTGAAACCAATGGTTTGCAGCTGTCTCTGTCCACCATTCTAATCCTGGGTTGATGTGATCCAATGCACCCATGTTTGGCTTCAGCCAATTTTGAAAAGCCCAGGAAGGAGCTGGATGGGCAGAGCTGGAGGCAGGTATTATGTACAGGCTAGAGGGTCACCGGCCACTCCTGCTCCAGACCTGTGCCTGTTCTAGTAACTGCCTCAATGAAGCAGCAGTGCCACCCCTCTCTTTCCCACACCAAGGAGTACCTCAGTGCCACATCCCACCACTCTCCACAGGAAAACATCTACTTTGCCCATTGCTGGTTTTTGTCTCCCCTGTCCTTCTTGCGCAGATAAGAAGAGACAGGAGGCAGGAAAAGGGCATCTTTTGAGATTACTGAGGAGAACTGAAAAGGTTAAAATGAAGGGAGAAGAAATGAGAGAAGAGCCAGCCTATAGTTCAGTACCAAAGGCAGACAAACTCACCATCTACCCTGTTTCCCTCACTACGGCTCAAATTATTGCAACTTTCCCTGTGTGATCCTATTATCAATGTAACAGTAATCAACATCAGGTCTTTCTTTTTCCAATACAGATTGTTTGCAGGTGTAGTCATTGCCTTCTGCTTTTTTATCAGATGTACAGAGCATTTCTACGCAAAGTCATAAATTTTCACCATCCTGATATAAATACATTCTTATATGTCATAAACCTCTTTGAAATACTATTGTTCATTCTTTGACTGTCGGAATTCTGTCTGGGGACAGGTGAGCAGTCGACAGAGACTTTGTGGGTCAGAGTTAAAGGGAGAACAGCAATGGGAGACATTATTGTGGGGATCTGTTACAGACCGCCTGACCAAGAGGACTCCACAGATGAATATAGGACTGTCTATAGACAGATAGGAACAGCCTCACGCTCACAGGCCCTTGTTCTCATGGGGGACTTCAACCACCCTGACATTTGTTGGAGGGATGGTACAGCCCGGCACAAGCAATCCAGGAGGTTCCTCGATTGTGTGGAAGACAACTTCCTTCTGCA
>JANRGW010030542.1:6246-42711 GCA_024733675.1 Psilopsiagon aymara | reverse complement strand
TATTATTGGTGGTAGCAGTAGCGGTTTGTGTTATACCTTAGCTACTAAACTGTTCTTATCTCAACCTGTGGGAGTTGCATTCTTCGATTCTCCTTCCCGTCCCTCCAGGAGCAGAGGGAAGAAAAAGGGGGAAGTGAGTGAACAAACTGCGTGGCTGATTTACAGCCTAAACCACAACACAGGTGGAAAAAAATATCATTACAAAGCCTGTTTTGTTTTTAATTCTCACAGCTAGAAATACAAACTTTTAACTGTAGCACATATGCAAGAAAAACTAAGCAAAACCACAATTCAATGATATGGATGTTAAAGAAAAAAGAAATGCTACCTATTCATTTTTTCTTTCATAAATCAAAAGGAAAAGAGAAAAAAAAAAATCCTACTGATTTTTCTCAACTTTAAGTCTTGTCGGTATTTTTCTTGATGATTTTCTGTCCCTTGTGTTTGAAAACTGCCAATGTTGCAATGTCCACCATTCACTTCAATGAAGTCAATGAACTGACGAGACACCACAGAACAAGATTTTACCTCGCATTCATGAAATACGACTTCGTTCAGATGTAGCCAGTTTATCATCATGATTCACATTTCTTATCCTTTGATCAACATTAAAGATCACTAAGAAAACCAAAGCCTGGTTGTAAATACTGAGTGATCAAGAGAAAATGAGAATTTCCTAACTTCTCTTGCAGGTCAGTCAACCCTATACACCAGTAAAGTGACTGAGGATTGCTCAGTTCCCAAAGCAGTCCTAAGACAGTTATTGCCAATCACTTCTGTTATTAAAATATCAGGATCAGACTCCAAGGATCTTAGATATATTTTACACTCAGTTACGAGCCTGGTGATTTATATAAAGTCTTAAAAGACCATTAAAGGTTCTTAGTTTCTCTCTTCAGTGCCTGAGTTTTACAGATCTAGAGTGGTTTGAGAATATTTAAGTACTTACTAGTATCATAGGGCTTTCAAGAAAGAAACACTAATTAAACTACACATAACAATCTTGGGTTTGGCTCTTAATTTGGTCATTTTCTCATAATGTCATAAATCTGGCCTAAAAGCATGCTGAACACACAAAGCTCTAACTGCTCAGAATTTAATCAGAGAATGGACTTATTACAGACACACTGCTAAATACATCTGACATTTTAATTTCCATATCTCTCCCTGCATTATCTTTAGACTGGCTTTGTATTTGTAAAACTCTAGCTTATCTTTGAAGAGTAAGGACAATTTCCCATAGTTTCAAGACAACTGGTCAAGCGTCCAAAAAACATTAATGATTTTTTTTTTTCATTTTGAAGTTTTCAATCTATAATGGATGTCGTAACCTTCTTCATGGAGGAAAAGCTTTGATTCAGAATTGTGCTTTACCTAGGGAAAATGGGAGGAAAATTTCACAATATATATAAATACAGAGGGACCCAAATCAAGCCTGTACATAAATTTCCATGAAGCTCTAGTGTTAGTTTGCTACTTGTCATGAAGGGTTGCTGCATAGGAAGTAATGTGAGAAGGGATTTTTTTTTTCCTCTCAAATATGGAATGTCACTTTTCATGAATACCAGGATGTGTACAAAAGATGGATGGATTGAAAAATATATTTCTTGTACAAAATGCCATTAAAAATACAGTTCCCTTCATTTTCTATGTACAGTTATGGGACATAATTTAAAATAGTTCATTAGCATATAAAGCTGAAGACTGTTGGGAAAAAATAACTCATTACTTCTGTACCTGTACTGCATGTTTATATACATGATATTCACACACAGGGGTCAAATCTGTAGAAGAATAGAATAAAACATCCTATATTTTACTATTTAACTGAAACCTCAGTAAGAAATTTTACCAAACATTACACCCACTATTCCACTGAAAGAGCAGGGTAACACCATCCATTCTGAGAACTGCTTTGCTGTCACGGAAGTCATGCTGTTAGGGTAGAATAACAAAGCTTTTTTATCATACTATGTATAGAAACATTTGAGCCTTGAAATCAAATAAAAAAATTATAACTGAATTACAATATGCCTGGAATTTCTTTCATGGAATAGCACTCACTGAAAGTAACAAAGACAGTGTAACCTAAAACTGGATGCATGTGTATAGGGGAAAACTTTTCTAATAATACATGCATTTTTTTTAAATCTACTGATTTTCAATTTGATTTAATATCCACACAAAAAATAACAGCATTGTGTGTTTAAATGCACCCTGCTGCTTAATTAAAGATATCAAACAGCCCATTAGTCCTCCTGCCCTTCTCCTATGAAAAATTTTTTCTTAGATTCAAATGCTTTTCCAGAAATTCAGACTACTGCAGAATATTGCATTTTGCAAATATCACATATTATTTATTTTATTTCACCCAAATTTATATATGTTATTAATATTAATAAAAATAACCCAATAACAAACAAACAAAAAAAAAACCAATGAAAGACTTTTGCTTCTTGGTCTAGAATATTACCTTGTTCTGAAGCAGTTTCATCTCAACAGCAAAAAATTAAAACTGAGATAGAAATCACGCTTTCCTACTTAAAACACTATACAGCTAATTTAGGAAAAAATTAGTTGCCTACCTGTCTCTATGAAATGATTTAAAAAATATATATACACACCCTCAAAAGCAGGTAGCTAGCAAGTATAAGAGAAACATACTTTGCTGTGAATAATTCTATTTCAAAATGAAAATACTTTGCTGTTTCCACTTACCATTCTTCTCTTGCAATTTTAGTTAATACAGCTTATTCCACATCTTTCACTTGTAGTACTGAAGTGTAATAATATCTCTTAATAATTCTTGATTTTAATTGTACTTTATCACAAAATAACATTAACATAAGGAATGCAACCTCCTTTAATAACTATTTTCAACAATTAGAACTGTAGGCTTTAAGAATACTAAATCACACACTTTATTCTCACTGAAATGAATACAATTTAAACCTCCTAAATAAAGACTGATTTAAAACATGCATAAAAACTCTCCTAAACTGGAGCACACTGCAATTCAAACTGTATGCTGAGTCCAACAAGGACACAGGTTAACAGCCCAGGAACACAGCTTAATTGCAGCCCTGTGACTCAAATATTCATACAGATCTGCTAATTCAGGAATGTACCTGGTGCTCACTGTATACCCCAGCCTTATATGGGTCCCATTACCCTTCTCTTTCTCAGAAGTTAACTCCTGCAGGGAACCATGCACCCAGTGTTTTGCACAGAGATTCATTTAAGGTATTTCATATTAATTTCTTAAAAGTACAATTCTGTTTGAAGATGCTGCTATTTCTCCTGATAATACACATTTTCAGTACTTTGAGTAGGTTCTTCCAAGAACTATAACAGCACCTATTATTGATTTAACCCACAATGTGACACCATACCTTCCAGAAGACATAAGAAACAAGCAACCTACAATTCAACCTATGCTAAAAATAGGCGAGGGTGTTGACATTCATATTATATTATACTAAGTATACTTGAGAGAAACAGTTAAATATTTAGCAAAACAATCATAAGTGGTTGTCGCTTATACTTTTTTTTGTAGAAAAAGAGTAAAGAGGAGATGAGATAAAAAGACAGACTCCTGAAGGACTTAGTATTTTACCTAATAGGTCCATCTTTTCCATACCATTTCACGTATTAAAAGCCAAGCACACAGTACAAGCTTACCTAGCACTTCCACCAAAAAAGTACAGTTCTTCAAAAAATAAAGAGTTTCTGAACCTTCCACTGAAGCAGCAAAAGCAAAATAAGGAGCTACACCATCTGTTCCCGTAACATTCTTTTTTAACAGACTAGAGTCAAGGCTGAACCTTTTTACAGGATATCTGTATTTAGTAGAACTTGCCAAAACCCCAAATGTGTTCACCATGAAAAGTGAACTGTTGTGGTCATAAATAGTCCTATTGTTATAGAAAAAGGTCTTCACTTATATTAATGAAGAAATGTAAATTATCTCATAGCATTAGGGATCATACCCTGAACATTCCTGTGGTCCCCTTTCAGTAAGGGACCAGTAAGAGTAGGCTGAAAGCACACTGAAGACCCAATGTGAATTGCAGCACAGCTAATTTCTCTATTGCCTCTATTCTTTTGCAGGGCTGTACACAAGAATATGTTAAAATGCCAAAAAGGCTGGTTTTGTGAACTGCCAAAATTTATGAGAAATTCCTGTAAGATGTAGAGTTCTGCTTTTGTATATTCTGCAAATATATTCATATTTGCAGGGATACAAATATGAATAGATTTATGTTTCTGGTGCTTGTTACCTATCCCTAATGTCCATAATGTATCACTGTTCATTAGAGGTATAGAGGTGTTATACAGAAGGAAAAATACCTTTTGGATCATATGAAAATAAAAATGTGTATGCTATAATGTGTATGTAGGGAAGAGCTGGCAGCTGCATTCTAGGTCCCATCTGCTAATTTGGCTATGGAACCCAGCCGAGGAAATGGTATTTTAGAAGCATTTTAGCAGCATCTTCCCTCTCAGCATAGCACCCAACAGTCTGACACTTAAGACATCTTTCTTGAGGGTTAGTATGAGAATGAGGTTCTCTAGTCATGCCTATGGATTTTTAGACTCTCTGTAGTTCCTGAAGTCTTTTTTAATTAGTCCTCTACTGCTTCTTGTCTGGCAGATCTAAAGGTAGTCATATTTCTCTGCTGGCAAGGCCTCACAGCTGTATCCTCTCTTGCTGCCACAGTCCCCAACAACCTCTTGATTTTAGCTCCTCCAGTAGGCACTGCCATTTGCAGGCAGCTCTCGCTGTGGCAAGCTGCCGTTTCTGGGAGAACAACCCATCTCCATCCTCTTCCACCTACATGGACCTCAGCTACACAGCTTAAAGCCAGAAGAAGCAATTGGAGAAAACTAATTATTTGGTTATGATCTAGCAAGGAAGAAGGAATGTCACCAGCAACACAGGTGGATGTTTTTAACCATAAATCTTCAGACATTCTGTAAAAAAAGCAAAACTCCCTCTACTTGTGAGGACTCTACACCTTGATTTGAAGGCAGACACTTAATCCTTGTATACTAATGTATCTATCACTCTAACAATTCCAGGCAAATACTAGGCAATTTCCATTGTATTAATAGGCAAGTTAATACATCCAATATTCAGAACTGAACAGGAAACACAAAGTATACTGGAGCACTCAGGCTTTGCTTCTTCTGAATTAGGATGAAAATAGATGCTCATATTTAAGGTCCCTGAGAGCTTGCATTCCCTATTATTGTTTCTTACTCTGGCCCTGAAGCATTAGGCATCTTTTTTTGCAGATAACTCCATGTTTTAGTCTCCTGTTAGGCACGCAAATTGGTACCAGTGAAAGTATTTTCATCTGGATATTGAGATTTCTGGGAGTATGGGCAAATAGACAACTAGTACATGCTAATTCATGGATGTGAATTCCTTACAAATTATACTTTTTTCACCAGTTGAGAGGATGGCCCAATGTATTTGCAGTTTGTCCAAAACAGAAATTACGAGGTGTGTACTTGCTAAGAAAAAAATAATTTACTTATTGAAATATTGAGCCAACTTGCATGTATGAAAATCTTTACCTGCTCTTCAATGGTAGGTAAAAAGAATCATACTTTGTTGGATATGCCCAGAGTTTTGTTTTAAACCCTTGTAATGACTATCCAGTTAATGGAAAATACTTCTGTAATATGTGAAACCTACATGAAATAAACAACATGGAATTACTGAAGTTCTTTGACACCTTGTCACTTCACAGCTGCAAAATCCATTCCAAAAAGCTGCTGTTTACACTCAAAAACATTTCCTCCTGCATATATAGGATGCAGGAAGCATCACTATGTCCCAATGACATACTCCCACACCAATCTGCTAATTACAAAAAAAATAGCATGACTGAAATATTTCTCGAGTATCTGAAAAACTCCCCAACTGTAATTGACATGAGAATGAGACAGAAAAAGCCATCAGATAACCTTTAATACATTTCTTAGGTCACTGATAGGCTTTCACAATGTAAACTGTGACTGCCAGTACTGTAATGTAGGACAAGATCTGAAAAACACAAAGGAGGTAAAATTTCTAACAGCAATTTTACAGGTTTTTTTTCAACAGTCTTGGAATAAGTATTCCATTCCAGTTTTACTTTTATTTAGCTATAGTAAAATAAAGCTTTTAAGACAGTAAGAGGGCGTGGGGGTGGATAGAGAGTTAGCCAGAATAATTAATACTGAAAAATCCTTGAAAGATAATCGCAAAAATTTCTTCAAGTTTATGGTATATGGCAAAGAAGTGAGGTGGTATGAAACAATCATGTGCTAATGATCAAAAAAGATCCCCTAAAGCTATCACGGCACTGATTTATTTGAAATGACTCTAAGTACCCATAGCAGACTTCTGTTCTCAGGTCACTGACCCTGACAGGATACCCCGCAGAACAAAAGATTACTAAGATCAGATTGATTTTTGCAAGGCATGATACAACTGACATCACATCATGTGGAGCCCAGAGAGTGGAGCACATGCTACCTGCAGTAAAGTCTGGGTTTAGGTGTTGTAGCACATAGTTTTCAGTATTTCTAATCTAACTAGTACAAAAGGATTGAAATATGAAAGTTCTTAAGGAAAGAACAGTGATTATGACCCTTGATACTTTACCCTGCAAACTGTAGGACAGTAATAAGAAAACAAAAATGCTGTGTGATTTTCAGATATTATGTGCAAGTAAACCTCAGAGTTACAAAGTCTGTATTGATGCAATCTGTGGCTGAAGAAATTAAAGATTTACAACAGCATATGGATACAGACTGGTAAAGGAGAAAGCAACAGGACTGAGGGTTTCAAGATGCCGTGAGTCTTTGACCATGATCCAAGGTTCCAAACAGCAACTTCGTCCAAATCTCTCCCTAGAGACTGGGGATTGCCCCCTGGAAGAATATGTATTTATGAATATTTAAACCATTCCAGAGGGAGAGAGATAAGGGATGATTTTGTCATTTTGCCCAACATGAAAACAGACTGAGCAAGTGGACTTTTAACTATGCAACTGCAGTGCTGACACTTTGAGGGACTTTCAAATTAGAACATTTCCATGACGCACTTCCAAAACTAAGTATTGCTGTAATGCTACTCAATAGACTGGCTACATGTATCTGGAACTGCATGCTATAACAATTTGTGAAGATTTTTTATTGACTGGGATGGAACTGTGATAAATACATTAAATTTCTGTTGCTACCAAGTATTACAGATTGTCAGAGCAAGACTTTGTGATGGTAAAAAGGTGCCACTTTGATAATGTCCTTTATGAAAATACACACACAACTCTGACTCAGAGCTACACTGATCTTCCTCTGAATTCTGATTCTGGAACAAGCATAGCCTTTTTAAGGTAAGACTGAGGAAACAGAGGAGCAACTACTGCAAGAGATATAAATGGTGTGTACTGAGGTTTGAACTGCATCAATTTATTTGGTTTAAAACAAATAAATTTTTAAGGATCATCATGCTAAATTTATTTCATTTAGCTTCTCTGGTGTATTACTAGGTTCCAAGGCAAATGCAGAATCATTGTTCTGTCATTTAGACCTACAGCTCTAATGAAGAAACCTTGCGAACTTTAAACTTTGGTAGTAATACCTTAGCAATTCTATTTCCAGCAGAAATCCTAGATTAAGTTTGTGCTTTTCATGATGGACCTTTTTGGGTTTTTATTTTCTTGGCTGGGTTTTTTTTACAACATTTAAGGGTATAATGACACTGCCTATACATTTCCCTAAAGGTTTTGCTTGAAACATTTTGTATTCCATCTCTATTGAAAGGATTTACTGCCAGAATCAAAAAATTCACAGCCCCAATCTGCAGCTGCAGTCTAATAATTCTTTCACACTGCAAATGTAATGTCTCTTTGCTTATATCCAATGTGGCACTGAAAATACTTTCAAGATGATTTATGTACATAATACACATCAATATGTGGAATATGTCTCTTTAATTTGTGAAAAAATATTCTCTTCTAAATATTTTAATTTTTGGAACATTTTAGTTGATTCAGTAGAAGTCAAGACACAATTTGACATTGGTCTATGTTTATCATGAAAAAATACTGCACTGATTTATCTTGAAATTCTGAATGCCTGTTATAACTTGAGTTATTGTAGTGTTTTTTCTAGGGCTATTAGTACCAAATAGTTGTTGATGGACTATATTGGACTGTATTATTTTAAGATTATTCAACTGTAAAAGTGTTAAGCTTTATTGCATATTGTTAAAAGGGGTCTCTTCCAGCAGCATTTTTTTTTTTAACTGTCTCCCACTTCTATACATTTTTACATTAATTTCTTAGGGGGGTAATAATCCATGGTATTTTTATGTTGTTGTGATTAAAAATATTTTAAAATAATGTTGACTTAAAGAGCTGTCAAATTACTGCGTCCACAGCTGGTCAGCATATAGATTGGCTTTTCTACTGTGCTGAAGCTGATACTCCGTTACTTGATGTAATGCAAATAGAACCAGCAAAATAGGAATCCAAGGCTTATTATTTCGTTTTGAAATTCTTCTTAGCTCTGCAAAAATCAACAGACACACTGCTATTGATATTGATTTCACTAGGACAAACATTTTTCTCCTAGGAAGCAACTGTGATGAATACTTGGGTATCTTGTATTCATCTTTTTCTCACTTTATATATCACACAGCATAAAACTTCATTAAAGAAATCATCCTTCCAACAGTAAAGAACCAGATAAAATATTCCTTGACTTCCATTCCTCCTGTCAATGCCTCCATGATCATGAAGGAGGTTGGGGACTATCCCAAAAGGCAGGACTACAGAATGCACTTCTTACCTTCCCCATCATAAATAAAATTGGATTCAGTATGCTTAAGAAATGCACAGGCAGCTGTGCAGCAGCAGAAAGGGCAGTCATTGCTCTTTGCTTTCTAAGGGATAATAACCTTCCTGGGGAATAACAGAACTAAGCAGAAGCCTTTAAGATGCTGTCATGGGTAACAGGAGAAAAAGGTGGAGTTGTTCAGGATAAAGGAATCATAAATATCTATGAATGAGCAGGATGCACAGTAAGGAAGAAGCTATGCTTAACATCAACATATTCCAAAATCTGCAGGTGATATGGAAGGAAAACTCTCTAGCAATGCCATCAGTTTAAGTCACACAGTATGAAGGAGCTTGAATGTTTCTGTGGCTTGTATTCTACCCTGTAAGCTCCTTGTTATCCAAAGTTAGGACAGACACACAAAGGATAACTAGGTAACACATGATGCAACATGTCCTTTGGGATGCTGGCAAGGTGGGGACAAGTAATGATTTTTATGAAATATCTGCCAATATAAGGACAATCACAGCGTGTGGAAAAAAATAAGTCACTGTTAGAAGTCAATTTTAACCACATATGAAACTGTATTATTTTAAAATAAATAATTATACTTGAGATTGTCTTCAGAGTCTGTCAAAAGATGATGTTGGTAAAAACATTTGTTGTGGTTTCAGCTGTAACAGTTCTTTTTCTTCCTAGTAGCTGGTGAAATGCTGTGTTTTGGCTTTAGTCTAAGAACAATGCTGGTCACAAACCTATATTTTAGGTGTTGCTAAGTAATGTTTACTCTGAATCAAGGACTTGTCAGTCTCTCATGCTCTGCCAGTGAGGAGGGGCACAGGAAGCCAGAAAGAAGCAGAGACAGGACACTTGACCCAAACTAGCCAAAGGGGTATTCCATAACACAGAATATCATGCCCAGTATATAAACTGGGGGGAGTCACCTGGAACGAACCAATCGCTACTCAGGTTGGGCTCAGTATCAGCTGGTGAGTGGTGTGCGATGGTATTGTGCATCACTTGTGTTTTCTGATCTTTCATTTCTTCTCTTGCTTCTTATCATTATTGTTAGTATCCTTTCTATTATCACTATATAGTACTTTACTGTAGTTACTAAACTGTTCTTATCTCAACCTCTGTGTTTTACATTGTTTAGATTCTCCTCCCCCTCCTGCCTGGGGAGAGGGGTGAAGAAGAGGGTAAGCAAGCAGCTCTATGATTGAGTTACTAGGTGGGCTTAAACCATGACAACAGTAAGATGCAGATTTTATTTCTTTTTTTCAAGAAAACATATTTTTTAATCTTTTTTTCTCTCATGTCACCTTTCCTTCCTCTGGAAATATCTCCCTCTCTAATTGGAACATTTGTAATTAATATGTGATTCTTCAGGTCAAAATATTTTCAAAATTGATGCATAAAGTTAGGCACATAAATCTATATAAATCTAAACCAAAATACCTTGACTTCAAAAGGAGCTGAAAATGGGTGTTTGCCTTTCCCTTTATTTCCAGAAATGGGTCTGCTTTTCAGTTAGACATACCTGTGATTTAGAAGCACAGATTTAGGTACTGACAAGGCATAATCTGACACACCACAGCTTTCTTCAGTGAGTATGAAACCCAAACTCACAAATTAAACTGCTGTCTCAATTCACAATAAATAGGCTAATTTGCCAAGAGACACACTACAGCTATTCTTCTGAGAAAACCAGAAGTATGTAACTTTAAGCAAAGGTGGAGAAAACACTGGCATGAAAACAGTTCTCGCTACAGCCAAAATAATTTTAGCTTTGGCAGGTTTACAGAAAAGCAAGTCAGTTACATTTTCACCTCAGGTGGTTTGTGGTATCAAAAAGGCAGTTCTTGCAGATGGAAAACTGTCATTACATGAGGACAAGCTGTTTGCTGGGGGAAATGGAAATATTTTGCTCTCTGTCAAACTTGTGAATATTGGAGAGAAAATCTGTTTTCATATAGGAATACTCAAAACAGAAGCTGATAGTTTAATGAAGTTCTACTTGACTGACAGTGTGGCTCACCAGACTGGTGTCTGGCCAACTCGTGCTTCAGTTATTACAAAGAGTTACCATAAATTTTCAGTGATAAGCTGCATACACAAGAAAACAGTAGTGTGGATCTAGAGATTCTTTCAGATAGCCTCAAATAGATCTTTTGAGCTAAGCAAAGCCACATAACTGTGGAATGATATCACCAAACCAAAGACCATGCACCACATCTTCCACAGAAAGTGCACCTGCTGTCCACTCAGGATACTCTGGAGTACTTTAGTTTTGCTGTAAACTGCCCATCATCAATGACCACTGATGCAGAAAGAACTATAAAGAGGGCATACAAACAAGTGGAGAGCTGCCAGAAAATAATGTGCAGTTCATTAGCTTTCCTCTGCTTCCCATTTGGATGCAAAGCAAGGGTGTGGAAGTACTGCTACCACTGCACGTTACCATGCGTTTAAATCAGTTGGAATCAATCAGTAGTTGGAAAGCAGTAGAAGAAGAAAGTCTTCGGTGGTTGATCTGATGGCATCTTTGAAAGGACCCACTAGTATTACCTCGAGCAGGGCAGAGTTATCACATACAAGATTTGCACAGGTGACGGTTGCAAACCCTAGAATTTTAGCACATATGTATGTAAATCAGACAATTTATGAGGCGAAATTGATCCAGCCTGGAAATCATGACCTTCTCAGCAAAAAATCTGGACTTAAAGCTAGGTAAAATGCAAGATATGAGGCCAAGCAGAATATTCAAGTAAGAGAGTCTAATTTACATTGGACTGAACCAATATTTCTGAAATTTTTCAAAATTTGGTTGTGCCTACTATACCAGCTTAATTTGGATTTACTCTTTGCTCCCAGGCTCTGGTCTTATCATCATCCACGTACCCTGCAGTCCCCTTTGTGACAAAACCCACACAGCTACTAGTTTATGCAGGGGTGGGAGGGATAAGCCGCTGTGCCTGCCATGCTGAACAGCTCCCCAAGACTATCCTGATAATCCCTACATTTCCGTGTGTCCACACACACTTTCCTGCACCAGCAAATGAAACATATATTGACAAAGTTATAAGACCATTTTCACTAATGCACAGCAGAATGCTGTTTATTTTACATGATAGACTACAACACCAAAAAGCAAATTAGATTGACCTTTTTCAGAATACTGACACAGGCCCATATGATCTTACAGTAAGATCAGAGAAAAGAAGTCCTATCTCCCTCTCTTACGAGCTGGGCCAGAAGTGTAATGGCTTCTGTGGGCCATTTTCTGCTCAAAAAGTGTACCTTCAGTCATTCACTCCCACAGAAAATGTGCTTCAACAAAGCTATGCTGCACCAGACAGGTGTACTACTATTTGGGAAAAGCAGGCTGGCATCTACCACAGCTTCTTCATTTGCTTCTGCCTGGTATGGGGAGAAGAAAGTACAGGAAATGTTGCCTCCAATGAAGTCTTTCCCAAAAAACACTCACAATGGGGAGCAAGACAAAATTTGGGCCTACTGGTTAGGTTTTTGTCCCCTTGCTGCAAAAGAAATGTGTATTAAAACATACCTGATGTCTTGGCAACCCATCAGACATGAAAGAAAGCTGCCGTGCAGAGGGAAGAGCCACTTCTGTTACCAACAATATCCCATAGCTTCTCCAACTAATGAGATAGCAATGCACAGACTATGTTTCCAAATAACAACCAGCTACCTGGTTCGCTCCTATCACCATCCACTGAGCACACAAGCATGCACCTGCAGCAGAAACACTAGGGCAAACAAATCTCGCAGCAGATACTGTCCAGTTAGGTATCCATTTATTCCCCTGCATGCAGGAATAACACTTCCAGCATGAAAGAAACACTCAAAGCATAATAAAACTCAGTAAGGTGGTGAACTGGAAGGTCTAGCACTAGAACCTCCCCATCCCTGCAGGAGCTGTGGGGGAGAAAGGAGGGGGAGTGAGCGAGCAACTGTGTGGCTGATTTGCCAGCTCGGTTTAAACCATGACAAGTAGTATCCAGGATCTGACTGAGAATCACACAGTTAAAGAGCATGCATAGCAGTCTGAGTAGCCAAAAGGCCAAGAGACCTAGATGCCATAGAGTACATGACAGCAGAAAGATTTTGAGTAAATTGCAAAAGGATTACACAGATATGCAGTCTAAACCGACTGAGTAAGTTGAGAAATTTTATACAATCCAGTGCTTGCCCTAATAATGGATTGTGAGACCAATGCCTATTTTTGCTTTCTCCTTGTTTTATAAGCTGTCAAGGTTCAGCATAACACTAACGCAACACATGTATTTTGGCATGTAAAATGAAGGCTAACGTAAACATGTCTGGAAACTATCTCTTGAAATAGGCTGAATCAAGTTTAATTTTTAAATCATCAACAATTGTCTATTATGATCTGATATTTTCCCAGTGAGTGCCAAGGACTCTCTTACAATTCAGTAAAACTAGCAGCACATTACTTTTCTACCCTTATGAGGCTTCATAGCCTTTTTTCATTGCAATTAAAATACACTCACACAATCCCCTCCCCAAGTGTTATTTTTCTCTCCAGAAAATTCAACTCCCATTACACCTTACTCATTGGTTTCTCTCTGAAGGCTCAGATTTGTAAAGCTTGAGAGAATTCTGACTCCACTTCGGAATTTTGCTTTAGTTTCATTTCTCACATCTGAATATCTGAGGAATGAAGTCCATGCCTGATGCTTTATGATGTAAGAGACTCAGCGGTAGTGCTTGCTTTTTTCCACATCTCAGAAAAATCTGAGTATAAACTTTATGAACTTTTCTTCACATCCTAAATTTTTCTTTGATAGCTATAGCTATTTTACATTTTAAAAACAAGTTTCCACCACAACAAACACCTGTGTCTTAATAAGAGACATCTTCCTTTTGCTAATTGCACTACTACAATTTTCATTCTGCCATAAGGATTCCCAGAAGACTTTCAGAGCCACTTTTCATGATCTGCTAGCAGTGCTCTAATGCTCTACCACAAAATCACAGTAGTTTTTGTCATCCTGTAGGCAATTTATAAAATCCTACAAGTGACAATTTGAAATACTGTTTACATGACTAACATATAAAGGTGCAAAAGTACAGTGTGTGCTTTGAAAAGGTCACAGAGAAGCTTTCCATTAAAGAAATCAATATGATCACAAATAGATCCTGAAGCCCTATTACCATTTTAATTGGCGGTCCAGCCTTTTCACAATTCCACCTGAATAGTGACATTAATTACAACTGTGAAAGTA
Source organism: Psilopsiagon aymara (assembly GCA_024733675.1). NCBI lineage: Eukaryota > Metazoa > Chordata > Aves > Psittaciformes > Psittacidae > Psilopsiagon > Psilopsiagon aymara. The sequence continues at coordinate 28,603 of JANRGW010030542.1, read as the reverse complement.
CAAGGCTGTGCTAACACAAACAGGAAAATAATTATTACACATTGACTCACTATCTTTTGCTACCACCCAAACAAAGTTACTGTATTAAATAGCTAACATTGTTTTCTATTCAACAGATTCACCTCTTCCTTGAACTAATTTTGGCTTTCTGTTCTTCAGAATGCAACATTAAAAGCATTAAATACAAGCACTACAAGATAGAAGTAAAAAAAAAAAAAAAAAGGAAAAAGGAAAAAAAACCCAAACCCAACCCTACTTCAAAGCCACAATACTGAGTAGCATTAAGACTGGCTGGCTAAAGAGTGATGAACTTTGTTCACTTCCCTGAGAGACAAGAGGGCAGCTTTCCTGACTGGTGAGCTGCAAAGTGGTTGAGAGCAGAAGACAAGTAAGAGTGCCAATCCCCACTTCCCATTCTGGGCTCCTGGAGAATGCCAGCCTCATTCACATACTCTGGCTTCTTCTCCCAATCTGTTTTGTTTAGGGCTTTTTTACAGCTTCTTATCGCAGTCTTTCGCTCAAGCTCATGTCTGTTTTAATTTGTTTATTACTTTCATCTGTAGCATTTACACAGTACTTACCAAGCTAAAGTTGCCTCTCACTGTCATGTTCAATGTGTATGTTCCCACTACATGTCACTGGCTCCTAGTTTTTGTAGTTAGCCACGGTCTACTGCTTACCGCATCACAAGCTCCTCTAACACATAAAAAGCTCCACTTCCTTGCATGTTACTCCTGCAACTTCAGCTCAAAGTTGCCAAACTCACTTGTTGAGTTAATTACTATTTCTTCTCCCTCCTCCCTGCCCCTCAGGTCAAGTGTCACCAATATTATTCAAAAATATTCCTTCTTTGTCCTTGATCTGGCTGCAGTCTACTCTACAATCAAATTAGACATGCCAACCTCAAATCCACACAGCTTGATTACCAGCATGGATGTCCCTGAAAGCATATAAGGCGTATTCAAGAGCAGCTGGGGACAGCAATTACAAGAAAAGTTTGATTTACTACATGGGGACAGCATATGTGCTATCTAGTCAGACCTAGGAGTTATGAGAAGACAGTGCTTGCTGTGCTGCTCAGTGGGTTAATTGCACACAAGCTGGTCAGCACTGCAAGTACAGAGGGACGGAGCATGATCAGCAAAGGCAGTCCTCAGAGCTTTCAATCTGCTCTGACATGTATGCAAAACTCCAGTTTTTATACACGTAATTTGGCCATACTGGGGCAGATATTTTCATGAATATGGGAAACTGGCACTTCCTTACATTTCATATGTCTAACTGAAAACATGAAAATGTTAAAGCTTAGTAAATTATCTTGAACCTATTTCTAGCTGTCATTTTTTTTCGTAAAGAGTTATTTTTTATTCATCTAATTCATGAAAAACATGTGAAATTGGCTGAAATATATATATATATATATATATATATATAAACTAGTATTTAGCAACCAACAAAGAAAATGCCAACCCACCAAGTAAATTTGCACAGTTAGGAGAAACTGAAAGGGTGCTGAATATGCTCCAACAAGCAGAAGTGCGTAAATGCATGTGTGTATATATATGTATGTATACACATGTACACAGTGTTGCCTGTATCTTAATTTGAAACGATCAGCCTCTCTCTATTCTTTTTTTTTTTTTTTTTTTTTTTTTTTGGCGTGGGGGCAGTGGGGTATGGTATTTGCTTCTAAAAAAGAAAGGTTTAACAATGTCCCCAAACCAACTTTACATACCCTGTGATCATGCAAAGTGTACTTTTAAAGTCATGTAGAATTTCTTAAGGTTATTGGACACCATGAACGCAAGCAGATTAAAAAGTAGGATTTGCATGATACCTTGTACCTGTAGGCTCTGTGCTGGAGATAGCAGACTATAATTAGAAAGAGGAGGAACAGTCAGACATTAAAATTCAATATAGAAATGAATCTGATGATCCGTAGCTGAAATTTGAAATTGCAGAAAAGTATCACACAAGAGAAAATTATTAAAGAATAACTTTTGCATATGAAAAAAATGTCTGCAGGTTCCATGAATAGTCAGGAATAAGATGACAGAAAACATCCCTGATTTAAAACACTAACTTTTGTCCTCAGATCCAGCTTTGTTAATTAACAAGAGAGATTTGGGATCAGTTACACCTCAGCAAATGGTTAGAAAATAAGCTTACCTTTCCAAAAGAAATTCTTATGTCTCACCCCCATGAAGATATTTTGAATAAGCGTTTTACTTCAAGGATAGTAGCAACTTCTTTAGGAGGAACCTGTGCCTGCCCAATGCTCCATGCCAACCTGCTACATTCAGCCACAATTTGTTCTGGTGTAGGCAATGCAAATAAACAAGTGTGTCTGTTGGCACTTGGGAATTTTATTGAATTTTCCTCATTGTCAGAGAAGTGTTAGAAAATCAGAGAACTTATCTGCTGTGCAAACATGGGCAAGCATGGGCATAATCAGGGCATTCGGGGGGGGGGGGGAGGATGGAAATGAGGTATTTCTGTAGTAAGATGAACAAAATGCTGTATTTCCTGTTCCCAAAATGCAGAACTCTATACATCCTAAACAGAAAGGAGAACAATAGTAAAATAAGTTTGGGCTCTTTCTGAGAATACTCCCTCATTAAAATGAGTAGTGAGTGATTTGTCAATGGTCTGCACTGGTGAAAGATATTTTGTTTAAACATTACTCTCTTATTTGAAAGAAAACCCTATTAAGCAGATATGTTGATTCATACAGCTGACATTTTTAATGTAGACTTCACTGACACCTATTTCTATTTGCAATGCAATTTTCTAATAGCTGCATTTTAAAGCCTAAACCAAAATATAATCATTAAAATTCCTTTTTATACAAAGTTATGGAAACTAGCAATTTGCCTTTATATAATGTGGGTATCATCTTCAGGGTGCCCTTACCAATTTATGCAGATCTTCAAAAGCCCTTCAAAAGAGTCCTTTTCCCTTTATTGTGTTTATGTATATATTTCAGGATAAAAATTGGCTGCATAAGCATAGTTGAATTCAGTTACATGCAGAAATAGTCAAGTTAATCTTAGATTTCTGTCTTGTACAGGAAGCTGTATCCACAGCTGGGTTGATGCTTCATCTGCTTGAGTTTTGAGAGTCTTGCTATGTAGAAACTGTGCTAAACCTTGTTGCTCAGATTTTGTTTATAATGATCAGGTCACTCTCCATGACCCAGAAGAAAACCCACTTAAAATAAAATGTGCCATTCAGTTTTCAACTATTCAATATACAGGAACTGAGGTTAGAAAATATTAAGTGAATGATCGCTAAGATGAGATGAGGAAGTGAGAGTCTGTCTTAGAAGACAAAATAATGTTCAGTAAAATAATAGAATAATCCATGGTATGGCTAAGCTCTTGGAACTTAGCCCGAAGGAGAGATACAGCTATTTACGTTGAAGGAGCATACATTGCTTATTCCAAGGATCATTTTTTATTTCCTTCCTCCATCTCAGGAGTACAAGAAAGGCTGAATCAATCAATTGGGCCTGAACAGACTGATTAAACCTTGCTTTTAGTATAGAACTCAGCCTGAAGAAACCTGACTTCTTAATGAAGTTTAACCATAACCCTCAAAACAGTGATTCTCCCCCTCTACTCTGCTCTCATGTGACCCCACCTGCAGTACTGCATTCAGCTCCGGGGGCCCCAGCATAAGGATGTGGACCTGTTGGAACAAGTCCAGAGAAGGGCTACAAAGATGTTCAGATGGCTGGAGCACCTCTCCCATGAAGGCTGAGAGAGTTTGACTTTTTCAGCCTGGAGAAGAGAAGGCTCCAGGGAGACCTTATTATAGCTACCTTCCAGTACCTAAAGGGGACCTACAAAAAAGCAATAAAGAGACTTTTTTACAAGGGTATGTAGTGACAAGAAAAGGGGAATGGCTTTAAACTGAAAGAGGGTAGATTTAGACTAGATATATGGAAGAAATCCTTTACTGAGAGGGCAGTGAGGCACCAGAACAGGTTGCTCAAAGAAGTTGTGGAGGCACCATCCCTGGAAGTGTTCAAGGCCAGGTTGGATGGGGCTTTGAGCAATCTGATCTAGTGGAAGTTATCCCTGCCCATGGCAGGGGGATTGGAACTAGATGACCTTTACCACAAGAGGGAAGGATCACTAACTGTTTTTCAGTCAGCGAAATTTTGCCACATGGGGAGCTGATACTGGAGGCCACTGTAAAAGTTCAGCGAGTACTGTGAACACAGTGGCCCTTTGAGACGTCTGAGAAAAAAAAAAACAAACCAGACCAAAAAACTTCTGAAAGGTTTGGGTATTTCCAAGAAGGAGCTTTACAGAAAACTTCAAAATTTCCATAGTGATTCAGCAGAATATAAGGAGAGAAGACCTTTAACTGAAGTGATGCTTCAGCACACAGACACGATTTTCTCTAAGCCAGTGAGGACACTTCAGCATGAGAGCATCTGTTCTGTGAAAATGGGGAAAGGCCTCTCCTTGGAGGCCTTGTTCCAGCAGATTTAATGTGGAGATGGAAAAACCTGTCCAGAGGCAGGCAAACATCAAGGAATGGCAGAGAGAAGAAATGTGATGACTTTTCTCTTGAGACTTTTGATGACTTCCTCTTCCCCAAGCCACCACATCTGAAATTATGCTAACAATACAGTAGCTGCTTTTTAAATTGAATATATTATATATAAAAAAAGAATTTCTCAATTAGCTTGTGGAAGGTACCTAACTTGTCTCTGACAAGAACAAACCAGCCTTCATACTTATTCCTTTCGGTCTGATATTTCTATGAGTTACACATTTCAGCAGCAGTTCCTACACAGTAATTTCCTACAATTATTTCATAAGAAACTGACACTAATCCAGTTGAAGTAAATGGAGTTATTTCAGTGAACTCCTGCTGACATCCAGCCATGCCCTAAATTCTTTAATAACCAAAGGAGGATTCTTCTGTAGCACTGCAGGAAAAGATTCAGAGAGTAAAATCATCTGCTTTCAGCATTTATTATGCTAACAATTTGGCTTTGGATTTCCTCAATAGATTAATTTAAACACTAAAATTAAAGATACCACCACTAAATTGCCTTAAAAGATGGAGGTACTATGTCATGAAGAACCCAAAATCGAATATAATTTAGGAGACTTCCTTTCTCCAGACTAGTTTCATAAGACTGTTTCGTAAGTGCAGATTGTATCAATTAGGCCTATATCATAAGCATGCAGTCTAAATTAGATAAGCAAACTAAAGTTGTACTTTGCTCAGAAAGGGATCACTATAGCAGCTAGGTTACTATTTTAAGTCTGAGAATTTCTGGACCTTGTGTGAGCCACTGCTAACTAATAGCACTCTAACACTAACACGGCGTGCCTGGGAGGTACAAAGAAAGTCTAAGTGATGATCATAGAAATCTTTCACATTTCAACATCTGGTGACTGAGCAAGACAATGTTTCTGTAATTTATCTGTATTTTTAGGATACTTGCCAACCTATTAATGATGTTTTTATACTAAAATGACTGTTTTCTCTAGGTACTCTGGGTAGAATAAGCAACCTTCAAATGGGATTTTTATATAAACCAGCACAGAAATGGAGCACAGAAGCCGCACGAAGCATCAGTCCAGGTAGAACCCACTTCCTCTTCTGAAGTAGATCAAAAGCCTCTGAAGCTGAGAGCTGCAGAGGAGGCTGGAATGAGCAGGGCAGGTGCAGCAGTAAACTGTTTACTCTCAGGCCAGAATTGGAAAAGCTTGCACATGCCGGTGGCCCATGAAGAAGCAAGTACATAAGAAGGAGGGAAAGAGGGCATCCTTTCCTGTGCATAGCTAGTACAGTTAGTAAGTGGGGATGGGGAGAAGAAAGGTCATCCCAGGAAGCTAAAAAGGGAACGAAGTTTTTACCCAGTCTTAGCTCAGATTCAGAAAGGGAAGCTTAGAAGCCTAGGCTTGTGTTATCTCAGTGTGTGTTGCTTTTACCTATAAACAATACCAAAAATTGATGAATGAAAATACAGTCATCATCATCAAATAAACAGAGCCTAGAGCTGTCAGAAACCTTTAGAAGTCATTTGGTCCACCCCTGTGCAGAAAAGTGGGAACAACTGCTCCTGAGAGGGATTTGTCTCGCCTGTATCTTACAGGCTTTCACAGGACCCAGCCAACTGAGGTAGATATTTTCAGTGTTTGTTTATTCCTGCTGAAAAACTTAACACCTTTGCCCAGCATGAAGCCTTATAATAAACCTAATCTCAATTTAATTGAAAGTAGAATTGCTTTTCATTCTATAAGAACCAAATCAATTTTCATGTTATATGTTTGCACGAATTATTGGCTGGAGGGTACCATAACAAAATTACAAAAAACGTGTGTGTGGCTCAGATAGAAGTTTCCATATTATTTCTAGAGGGAAACATTATGGTCTTACATTAAAACAGATAAATAAATGAGCAGGGCAAAGGGCAGTGGAAGCAGGCCTACTGTCAAACAGCAGATGAGAAAGCCTGGCTTTTCACACCCCAGGAAAGAGTGTCTAGTACAGATAGAAAGCTACAAAGAGAAGTGGCTATCAACTTGCATGATGGAGATGACTTAGACAAAATTAAGACAATGTCTTTTCTATACTTTCAGAGCTCAGTGCTGTTACTGGTGAAAGTTACTTAAAAGGAGCACCTTCCTCCCAGCTTTCACAGATCAGCAGACATGAATAAAATTTCATCCAGTCCCAGAGCTGAAAAATATGCAAAGATTTTAATGGACCCTTCAGATGAAACAGCTGCATATGCACAAGCATGTAGAGAATCACCTTGAAGAAATGATCAAACATTAGTAATGGTTTAGAATAATCCCCTATATAACGTTTTGTTGTTTTTGATTAAAGCATAAAATGTTGTCGATGTAGGATGAAAAGATGTTCTCCTCAAGAAAGCATTATTTCCGTAAGTTAATTATGAAAGGTACAGATATTGGCACAGATTTCAAAAGATGCCCTTCATTTATGCAGAAACGTATTTGTATGGCAGATTCTGCCAAGGTAGAGAAGGAAAAGAAGGAAAACAAGAGAAAACATGTTATCAAAAGGACAAGATGTCCCTAGACCTCTAAGGCACTTTGCTAGAACCTAGAGAGACAGCACCACAGAGGAGGCAGAAATGGAGATAATGTCACATCTGCACAAACAGTCCCAAAGCAAGAGGTCTTTTATCACTAGCTTCTGCAAAAAACGTGGAGATAAAGCTGAAATGCCCCTCTGCTTAGGAAAACCAACAACAACAGCAACAAAAGACAGACTGCATTTTTCAAATAATCTGATTTGCAAATCTCTTCGAAATAATTCCAGATGGAGATTCAATTCCTAAATTAAATCCCACAAAATTGGGCTCTTTTTCTTACATGCATTCAGTTCTACTGCCACAATGCAGCAGAGTCAAAAAACAGCAAAGCCAAGAACAAAAACAGTTTTTGCAGCAATTCTGCTGAGGATTTTCTTTTCTTTCCTATTTCCTTCTGAAGTAATATATGTGACATATGTAGATTTCTTGTAAAGGCATTTTGGGATGAATAATTTAGCTGTTTTAAGAAGAGTAACATCAAAATGAGTAAAATATAGCAGACTGTACTAAGGGAAAGCATGATCTGCACCTCCAAGGACAAAGGCTGTACCTCAAAAATACATGTTTACAGTTGCAAAGTAAAGATGTTATCTTTAGAAAGTTAGATTTATTTTTAATGTTTGTCGTAAATGGCAGGGCAGTACAAGTAAGCAAATAGCCTGACAATTAATTTTCTTCCAGACAATACTGAGAGATCATTCCCTGTCTGTGGCCTGCATGTGAGCAGTTAATTGTTTGGAAGTATTTGGGGTTTAAATTTCAGACTTTTCTGGTTATCACTGAACCCATTAATTGCATGACCTACTTATGGCTTTTGATTGGCAAGGTAGTATCTCTGCAGCAAATTAATTTTTTAACGGAAATTCCTAAAATAAAAACTTGGTTTCAGGACTCTGTTCTAATGTTTACTCAACTACTTTTGTTTCCACAGACATCCCTGGTTACCAATATGCCTGAACAAGAATATTTATGAAGAACTAATACAGAAATGAGTTAGTGCAGTCAAAAGCATAATCACAGTCTAACTCAAGTGAGTATTTATTGAAAAAACACTCAGCAGGATTGACCATGTCATATAAGGCCCTGATTCTGCATGATTAAAGGTAACAGAATCTTTGTTATTGACTTTCAGTGAGCACTGGAATGAGCCCCAAGGTAGCAGCTATCAGAAAGTGAAGCTGCTTAAAATTTTTATTGCTCTTTTACTTGAAAGCTATCAGAATAAAACATACATTACAGACACAGGCATGCAGGGAAGCAAATGTGTTCACATATAAAGCTTGATTTTTTGTCAGGCTTTTGTAGCTGCAAACATGTACAGATTCAACAGTTCATTTGGGAAGTGCTGCCAGATTTTTACATTAGCAACCAGTCAGCCTCAAGGACAGTGGTTTTGGTACTGGCGATGTTCAAGGTTGGCCTAGAAATTTATACGCTATACTGCTGATAGAATTGGACCAGAGATATACTGTACTAATTCTGAAATGTATTTTGAATGTGTTGGGGTTTTTTGTTTCCAAGTGAGTAGGGGGTTGCTAATAATTTTTGTGCCATTTCTTTTTTTTTTTTGTGAACAACAGGAACATACTACCCAGAATGTTACTACACCAAAGTGTGAAACACAGCTACTGTAATCATCTTCAGAGTCATTCTTCACGCACTGCAGTTTATATTAACTGCTTATTTTCATCTTGATTTTTATAAACGTAGTTGTTTACCATTTTCATTACATTTTATTTCAAATATCCATTGATGGGGCTTTGATCATAGTGTTGCATGAAATTCTTTTTATATTTGCAAGCAATTTAGTATTTATTTTCATGGTAGCAATTACAACTTTTTTGATGTTGAGATATTTTTAATGACTACTATTAAAGAGCTCTCTTCAAATATCTTCACAGCAAGTACCTTGTTCAACGTGAAAACCAAAAACAGTGTAGGCTGACTGCCTGTTACCAGCTTAAAACACTGCACTGGCAACTGCGTGTTCAGTGAACAAAGGCAGAAATGGACTGTACATGCAGGGTGCAGAAGACTGGTAGCCCTTGTATGCAGCCTTTCTTACAGAAGCAAGCCTAAAGGGCATGCTGGAACAATACAGTGGGGATGTGGGCTATCGGCTGTAGGGATCCTTTGGCACTGGCAAACTTGCAACTCCCTGATTTCTCTGGTGGATTTCAGTTAGAGGCTTTCAGAAATAAGGTAATTTACTTAAACATTTTCTTTCTTTTTTTTTCTTTTTTTTTAACTGCTATCAGTGAATTTTTCTTCCATTAACTTACCCATATACTGGTTTTAATCTATGTAAAAGTTTAGCATCCTCTAGCATGTAATATGCTTGTTAGCCTTGATCTTTCAAAAGATCATACCTGTATGCATGTATAAATGCAACAATAGTAAAATGTCAGTGTACAGTGAATGAAACATATTCTGCTTTTAGAGATGTAGTTGTTGGAGGCTGTAGTCTGCTTAAGAGTCAGAACACAATTTTTCAAAATACAGAAATAGAAACAGAGAAGAAAAAGATGCTTGGAAAACACTATCCAAAGCATATTATAAGGCAGAGTTACCAACATGGCTTAAGACCAAGCGTGTATTTTCTCAAGGTCTCAGTTTCCTAGGTATATTATATACCTAATATTGTATTATATATCTAACATTGCTGCGGGACATCCTGTATTTCTTTTTTTTTTGTGGCCACCTGGCTGGTCCAGTTGGATTTCATTCGCATTTTCCGTCCAAGATGGTCTTGCTAAACCTACCTATCAAATCTTGTTAAGAAATGAATTTGGAACAGGACTAGCAGAGATGTTTAAAGAACCCAACATCCATTATTTTTGCATTCTCAGAAAGGTCCTTGATTTATGGGGCTTAACTCTTCTTTTTTTTTTTTTTTTTTTTTTTGAGATTCGTAACATTACCAATAAACCTCTGAAGGATTTGGACCTCATCTTGCACCACTGTTTATTCTGGAGTAACTATCAAAGCAGAATAGATCTGGTTTTGCCAGAAGTTAGGAGTTAGGTATTTGTAAGAAATCCAAACCCAAATCTGTGCTTCTAAATAGACAGTAAACAAAAACCTACAAAATAAACTCCCACAGCAGGAGCAGAGGTTTGCAGTTATCCCTCTACCAATGCTGCACATATCTGCCAAGTGCATTTGCAAGCAATGCAGCTTCAGTAGAAGGCAGATATTTCTTAACAAGAACTCAGCATGTTTATGTAAAGTGTGAAAAACTCATTCCTTTTCACTTTTCTGTGAAATTTAGAGAAGATTGGAAATAGAAAAATTTGTTCAGGTATAACATACACATCTGGTACAGAGCAAGGATCTAGATGCTGTCAATGAAAGAAAGCTGACAATGAAAGAATGCTCATTAAAGAAGACATAGTAATAACAGATAAACTACATAATTGTAACAACAAAGATAGATTGCAGGAAAGTCAGAGATATATGAGGAAGAGAAAAGAAACTAAGTTGGTTACAAATGGATTATAGGAAGTGTTACGTTCTCTGTGTAGCTGTTCGTCTAGCTGTTCAGTGGTCAAGCACTCTGCATGTGCATGACCAGTGCTTTCAGACACTGCCCTATTGACACACAGTTTTCCCTATACTACGCATACTGGTGCCCTGTCTACCACCAACATGAGAAATGGCATTGCAATGCCAGTGTTATTGGAGAAGCTTTGTAGCAAAGAGATACAATTATGCCAAATTTTGTTCTAAACTGTTTCTTTGACTAATAACATCAATTAAAAGAATTTTTGTAGTGGGTGAGCTAAGGATATATAATAAGATGCAATATATAGAAGTTGCTTGAAATTCTGACTTGAATTTTGTAACCAAAGACCTAGATCAGAATAAATAACTACATTTTCCCTTTTTTTGACAACAAAATAGTGTACAAGAATTTTGTTTTTCAGGATGTTTATGTTTTAAAATGAAAAAGTGTGCTAAATGACTGGAGATGGTGATCTTTGAAATTTTTTGGAGCAATTGAGACATGAGTCGTAAACAGTGATCTGCTCAGGGAGGAAAAAAAAAAAAAGAAAAAGAAGATTATCCTTCTCTGGGTTTTATTTCTCAAGGGAAAAAAGATTCTTGTTAATAAAACTATGGAGAAGTCCAAGTGCAAGGCAAAGAACAAATAAAAATAAGCTGCCTTCAGAGCAAAGTCAAAAATCAAGAAAATGCTGCTCCTTAAAGAGATTTTCTCTTTACAAAATTGTTAAAAGATTCTCCCTGTGACCTGGCAGCTGTTGTGCAAAACAGAGAACTGAATTTCTTGGCCTCTAGAGACTTATAACAGCTCACAAGCCACAACCCTACTCCCCATGCCTTTAGGGAAGAGTTTATAATTTATCTTATCAGCCTACCTCCTGTGAAAAGCACATATTATCAGCCCTGGGGACCTCCCCTTCTTAGAAGTCCTTCAAGATTGTGAATCTACACCTTAACAGAGTTAAAAAGCTAATTCTCTGGAAAGAAGCATCTTCCAGATACAATCCACCTTCATGGGATTTCTTCCCAGGGCTCTCATTCTTTTTCATATTCTTAGTTTAATTTCTTGCAGCAAAGCCTGCACTGAAGATTCACTCACTTTCACAGAAGAATTTCAAAGTTTTTATCCTAAACTGCCATGAAACTGAATTTTGACATTTTAAAAATATCCAGCTCCTCTACAAAGCACTTTTTTGTAGTTGGCTTTACAGTGTTACTACATGCTTTAAGCATGAGATACCTTGCAGCATATAAACTACTTCATTCTGGACAGGCTACATGGTTAATTTGAACTGAAATGAATAGAACAAGGCACTGGAGTCACCCTGACCAACAGGATAAAATGTGAAGTTCTTGTCACACTTCTAAAAACCTTCCAATCAAGAGTTCAGTGGTGTCATATCAACTCTGGATCTCAAGACTCCATCCATGATTTATGGAATTATGTAACTCCAGGAGCATTTTGTATAATGATTTCCTTAAGCACAGTTTGTTTCCCTAAGTGCCACAGAAAGGGCATGCACTTACACTCTAACTCGGTCTGCAGTCTCAAACGCTCTCCTGGTTTGCTGGGAAGTAGCAGCAGTTACCATCAGTTGACTCATGATCCTGCTACCCAAATTATATACAAGAAAAGTCAAATGTAGCCATTGCATTCAGTTTAATGTGTACTACTTAGGCTGACTTGGGCTTAGAACAGCAAAAGCTGGCTTAACAATGAGAATGGATATGGTGACTGACCTCTTAAGTCTATTTGATGCCTACTGATAACTGAGCTTTATCTACTAGGATTGTGCACCTCTTACTCTTTCTCAGATGTATTTTAATTAACAAATAAATTTACCCCCACATTTTGTGCTTTCCTGGTTAAGTATCGAGAAAAGGCCTTCATAAGTTTTGAAAGATTAGTGGCTGCTTAAGCAGGTATATTATCTCCTCTAAGAAATTACATCAATAATTTTCTAAAATGGATCTGGAAATATGTAACAAATCATGTTAAAACTGTTTCAGAGACTGATCTGTAACCTCAAAGTTAATGGATATATTTTCACTGATTTCAGTGAGTTGTACTTTCAGGCTCTGGTTACTGGAGAAGTAGAATGTCAGCAGTAAATACTAAACAAGTCACCTTGTTGTTCTAACTAGACTTTTAGTAAAAGTAACCAGATAAGTTTCAATGCTTTCTGCCTTTTTTTTTTTTTTTTTTTTTTTATTATTTGAAGTCGTTACTCTCCATTTCTATCAATTTCCAACTTCCTTATACGCATTTACAATTTACCAGTCTCCCAGGTTCTATTTGAACTGAATCAGAATGCAGAACGGACCAAAACCAATCCACTGTGATATCTACAAATGAAATATATACAATTTTTGCTTCTTTTCTTAAAGTAGTCTTTTATCAAGTAGTTTTATCAGTGTCTTCTTGAATGTTAGTCAAGAGCTTCCCTTGTGCAGTCTTTGCCCGCAAATTCATATGATACCATGATACCCCATCAAAGAAAGGCTTACAGACAACAGTTGATGAAATAAGTGCATTTTGCGAAGTATCTGCTAACCACAGATCAGCTGGGAGCTCCTCAGTACTGGGGAATCTTCTGACTGACGTTTGTGGATGAAAAAACTCTACAGCTAGTCTACACAGACATGACTGGGCAAAGCTGTGAAGCAGATTTCAGTATAGTGAAAACAAAATGATGCAAGTTTAACTAAAGCAAGTAAACATAAACAGATATCTACATACACATACAGAGGGAGAGAGAAAAATACCTGAGCTATAGATTCCTTTCTATTGAAAACAACACCACCACCTCTGGAAAAGGGTAACATGGACTGCTCAGAACAGGAACAACTTTGGAAATGATGCAATTTGTACACCAAAATCTTCAAGGAAAAGCTGTCCATCAACATTTTTACACTATGCTCTTGTTAGTATTCTGTCTCCCCATGTGCAATAGTATTTCCAAGTGTTACGGCATACAAAAAAAAAGATGAAGATGTCAGCTTGTCTAGTATTTTTTTTGGTGGTAATTCTCCAGCAGTGATAAAAACAAATCTAAAAAAATCATTGCAATGTAATCAGCTGAAAATTTAATATAATTTTTAAAACCACTGTAGAAAATACCGGGGCAATATTCAAGATATAAAGCTCCATGGTTAAAAAAAATAAATTAAAACCAAAACAAAAAAAAGCCAACACAAACCAGGGAGGTCAGGAATCATCACTGGAGCTCATTAGCTGAGTACATTTTCCTTCACAGGGAAGCTTTTAAGAAGAGTGTACAAGCACATTGGCAGGGCTGTATTGATTCATAATTCTTTCTAACTTAAAAAACAGATATCTTTGATGATTATCCTATTCGCTGTGTAAAAGAAGCTGGTTTTTATAGTGACCCTACATATGTCATTAAAGCGATATATTAACCTGATCTTGCCAATAATGACCAGTCTGAACGATCCAACCAGAAGAGGGAATTGGAAAAGTAACCTTGTCTGCCAGAGCAGTCAATCCAGTATAAAATCCTGGTAATTAAACATGGCAATATCCTATGAGGTCTAGGATATTTAAATATCAAACAAAACAACCAACCAAAACCTTGGAAGAGCAGGTGCAAAACTAAACCAGGAGATACTAAAAATGGCTGACCTGAAGACAAAAACATAATTCATCATATAAATCAATAATAAATTAAAACCAATAATTGTAATGACAAAGTATAGAGTTATATCTCAAACTGCTTTACAGTAGTTTGAGATTCATTTTACCAGTTACTTCATAATGTATTTCAAAATTCTTTATGATAAATTTTTAATTGAGAAATGCTTTTTCCATAATTTAGCCCACAGACATTTGAATCACAGACTTCCACTAGTAGATTTGCATATAAACAGTTCTCTTAAAATTCATCTGCTTCAATTACTCCTTTCTCACCTGAAGTCATAAAGCTCCATATGGGATGTATGAAACTTTCTGCTGCCTGGGGCCATATTATAGGGGGTACAGGAACATATTCTTTCTCTGTCCAAGAGATTCAGTTGATGAAGTGGTACAGAACATGGTGTAGAAAAGCTGTAAGACAAAACCAAGACAACACTAATGACTGAAGAGAAAAATGGAGAAAGTGTTTGAAAAATAGGGCATAACGCGATGTTAAGGGAAAGACAGAAATAGGTAACGAGAAGGAGAAAACTGTCAGAGTCTTGGAAACACTGCCAGTAAAGCCCATTTTATCAAATGTTGCTGGAATATTATAACAGTGTTTCCAGTTGCAAACAAAACCACTGGAGTCAAATGAAATCAGGATCCCTATACTGAGTATGCATTGGTAAAGAAGTCTTGTACCTTAACCTGCTTTTTCTGTCATTGTGTTCCAGGGGTTCATGCAGAGGGCATCCCATTTTCCCGCACTACTGTTAGCTGCCATAAATACTGTCAAAGAAAGATGAAAATTTGCAGCATAGCATCCAGCTGCAGACACTCAAGCACAACCGCAATGGTGTAGTTTGCCAGGGACACAGAGATGTTTCACAGCTGTTCTTCTGTGAGCATGTCCTCCTCCAAAGGACTGCAAACCAATCAGTTGGAGGCTCACAGGTGAAGCTGTGAAATATCACAGTTCCACACAAATACTAATCAACTGATCTGAAGTACAATCAGTTTCTCTCTCAGTGTCCAAGAGTTCAAACAAAAGATACCTCAGTATTATATGCCTTTCTCATCCTCACAGCATCATCTCTTTTCTGCACAACCATGTTGCTCAGCCTTTAAACAGAGAAGAACTGATTCTAAAGGTGCATAAACTGACTTAAAAATGTGTTAGTTCAGGAAACATTCAAAATAAGCAGTTTTCAGCAGCAAAATAATGACTATATTTTAACATAATGACAAATTTAACATATTGCGTATTTATTTACATATTCTAACAAAATACTGCCTTCCCCAATTCTCCTCAACACAGTGGAAGAGATTTTCATATTTTAAGTTTTTTGAAAAACAATTTTCACCATGCTTGTTTCATGTCTTTCATTAGATTGGCATAGAACTGTCACAGTTCTAACACATACAGAATTTAGATGATTTAGACTGAATTTATCGTATAATGTCATATGGTCAGTGCTTTTTAAAATCCATGAATCTTCAAAAAATAATAATATTTGGGCCTGAACCACCACACACTCCACAGAAAAAAGAAGAAACACAGAGTTCTTGCTGCAATTTCTACTGATCCTCTTATTATTTACTTGGTAGTTTAAAAACTAATGTACTTTAAAACCAATTGTATTTCATTATTTTCAAAGTCTCTACCAGTGTAGAGAACTGCTTTTTCAGGATTTTGTCAACACTTCAAATATTTTTAAACATCCATCTAAATGAGTGTGCCTAGATTATTAATCATAAATCAAGACAATTTGAATTCAACAAGGCTGCTTGTATGAACTACTTTATCCTTACTAATAATTGCATTAAAAGGCTCAGTTCAGCTTTCATTCCAGTCAATGAAATAATGTATTAAGTGACTATGGAAACTTATGACTATGGAAACCAGAGATTAAATATAGAAGTCAACCACTAGGGTTGTGACAGCATTCAGATCTATGCCCACCTGCACAACTGAAGCAAAAGGTTTCCTTGTGGTGCTGTATTAATATAACATAATCTTACAAAAACAATTATGCATTTGCAAAGCTGTTCACACTGTGAAAAAATGCTGAAGACTAGAACAGAATACAGAGATAATTATAACGATGTTATAAAACCAGAAGTATTCTTCCAAAACTCTAAGAGCAGAAGCAGCAGGAATCCAAAAGGAATTCAGTGAGCATTGTTAGGGAAATGGAGAGTCCTGTATGAACAAAAATTAGAAAGACTGATGCAGTTCACATTAGTAATTAACTAATTTAGGATTTGCCTGAAGAAGCCAAAACAATGAAGTGTATAGGCTGGGTAGATCAAGTGCTCTCTCATAATACAGAGATAAAGATACTGTTAATGAAATCACAAGGCTATGTTTAAACACATTAAAAACTGATTAACAGGGTATTTTAATGCAACAGAAAATTAACCAGGAAAATTCACTGCAGTAGAAGAGTAAGATATTAAAAATGGATTATACATTTCAGTGACTGCACTCACACTTACAAAACATGTGTGATCTCATGTTTGAGGAAGTTGTCAGCCACTGCTTTACACAAGTGGGGATTTTTCTTCTTCCTCTAAGCTGTTCATTACCCAGGGAACAGTAAGACCTAGAGCACGCCTATTGGCAGAGGGAACTCAACAAAATGGCCAGCATACCATACTGCAAAAAATTTACTCTGTGTCAAGTGAGCTGTAATAGCTGGCCATGTGTCTGCTCTTTAGACACATCAAATCCAAAGCAGTTAGGCTTAGCTTAATTGCTCTTTCAGGAAGAAGGGGAAATGATGATAACTGAATAATGACTACAGGGAACAGTTAAAAAGGGACATATTTTTTAAACAGTCAAAATGCGTAAACATTAAAAAAAATTCATCCCACTTGCCTGACACGTTAACATGATGCTAACAGTGTGCTCAGAATTAAGCTAAGAAAGTACTAAGGCTGTTGTACCAGCTCTGGAACAATGGGAGTTGCATATGGAAAACTGTCCAGCTGGAATCTGAGTTGGATCTTAAAAGAGATGAATGCTTCCATTGGCCAGGAATTTAACAGCTCCAGTCTATCAGAAAAGTGTTCACTTTTATTCTCTGTGAATACATGATCAAATACTAACAAAAAGCCTGACCTGAACTGATTGGGTTGTGCTCCTAGGTGACTGGCCAAACATCACAGGCATTTATGTTTATGCTTTCAGCAAATAATAGATATTCAACAAGATCTTGAGCAGCTCCAACAGACTTTGAGAGGGATCTACCTGAAATCACTGAAGGTTGAAACTAGTTTGTTCAGTTTGCAAAGTCAATTAAAGCTTTATGAGCAGCTGCTTTTAATAGTTCATTGCAGTAAGAAAGTTAGTTACAGGATGCTGTCTTGACTGTCTGTCTGTCCCTAGATAATGGTAACAAGCAATGTTTTTACTTCTTCTACTGCTCCTGGGTCTGATCTTTTCTATTTTCTAGCACAAGGCTGTGCTATAAGAGGCTAATACCACAGATAAATCAATTTTCAGGCACTATGCCAAGAAATACCAGAGAGTAGTCCTACAAGCCTTAACATGTAGGCCTCTGCCCAAGAATAATACCACGTCAGCCTCAGGCAGATAACAGATGAGGAAATTTTTATATCAGTCATGAAATAAATATATTTCCCCTGGCAAAACTGAGAGATACCTATGTCAAGACAAATATAAAACTAAAATGATAGTGTTCCCAATGGATTTTTGAAGGTAAGAAACGTACAGTGCCACTGCTTGTCAGATGGAGCTCCATACAAAAGACAGAAGTTGCTGCTTTTTCAAACTGAACCTGGCTTTTTCCAAACACCTCTCAGAGCTCAGCTGTCAAGTGGAAGTGTCTGGCTCTAACAGGATTTGATTTTCCTAATCTGACAAGTTAAGAAAACCTAATATATACAGGAACCTTACTCAAGCCAACCATACTCACACCTAAAATTCAGACCAAGAGAAAAACACCCACAGAAATGATTGTTCTCTCTGCAAATCTTCACAAGCATTTTTGAGGTTATAGTAGTTTTTTGGCATGTATTATTTTCCCTGCTAAGTACTGTGAACAGAAATGCGAACAACAGTATTAAGAGATTCCTCTTCAAGCTGTGATTGCCATAAGCAATGGGAAACCATCTTCAGTCTACAGTGATTTCTTTTAGCTTAAAGGAAAGAGAACAAAAGCAAGATCTTTGGCATATAGCACAAAATATTTCTCTTATTAAGGCCACAAACTCAGAAAACAAAATTACTGTTGTCCCACAGATTTATAAAAACATGAAAGAGGTCCTACCCAGAACACATTGTCACACACATCACTTTTCATTATATATTCCACAGAAAACCTAAGTACACTTTTATAATTTATATTAACAGAGACATTTCCTAACCTGTAGTAACCTATAAACTTCTTGGGTTTACTATACATGTCCCAGCCCAGCAATAATGCCACAGATGGCACACTTTATGATACAGAACATCAAATCTACAGCTATGGTTTTTGAATTTCCACTATCAGTGCTGTATAATTTATTTATTTTTTTTAACTCTTAGATACATGTTACTGGAAACAGGTTTGTCTTTTTTTCCTCTCTCTCTCTCTCTCTACTTGGAACTGTTCACTGTCACTGCTCTTCAACAGTGACTCTGCATTCCTAAAATCTTGAGTGGTACTGAGTTTTCCCCAGGATTCTGTCACAATGCTGGATCACTGCATCCCAAATCAGCGATCAGCAAAGCATTGTTTATCACCCAAAAGATACAGAGCACACAGAATAATGATTAAAGAAAAAAAAATAATAATTACCTCACTTAAATTGTAATCCTTCCCACCACTTCCAATACATTCAAGATCAGACAATCAGGACAGTGAAGCTGATTGAGAAACTACCTTGCTGCAGCTACTCTGTCAAAAGCTGTAGCCAGAAACTGCCTCTACGCCTCTTTTTTTTTTTTTTAATGGCCCTTTATAACTTGGATTCCTTAAGTATAACCTCTGAATCTTTGTTTTTCACATGAATGTGCATCTTGCCCTATGAATAGACAGTGCTGTCTAACAGCCTCCCCATTGTTCAATTTCAGGATTTAGCATTTTCTGTATTGGGCCCACTGCTTCAATACATTTCTTGCTTTTGCTTTGCTTCCAGCTCTCAGCCTCTTCTGAGGTAACGCTTTTCAGTCTGACAAAATAATATAAACCTACATAAATTAAAGTGAATTCAACACTAATAAAAGACAATTTCTTTATTTTTGTTAACACAAATCTTGCATTTTTATGAGCATTTGGGTTCTTTTAGAACATTTCCATTCTTCTGGCTCCTAGTGTAAATTTTGTATTTAAAAAACAGGATCTAATTAATGTCATAGGGTTCTGAAACGCACCAGTTCTGTTGGAACTAGGACATACCTCTTACCGATGACTTTACACAACAAAGCACCATTTGTCTCCTCCACCCAGTCAAATATGATCTTCGGCACAGACTGTTTCTCTTTGAACAAATATCTGAGTATCTTAAGTACATCTACGACTCTGACAACATAAAATATGCAGCATACCACGAAAGACTTGCTTCTCATTAATTTTAATTAAAGCATCTATTCATTGTACTCAGATGTTAAGGCTCTTGCTTATTACACAGGTGGGTATAAATCCTCCTACTTTTGTACATTGTAATGGATTCATTACAAGTGATCAATATGAAGCAGGGACCAATTTTTACAGTTTCACAAATTAATTTTAATAGTGCAGGTGTTATTAGCAATATATCTATATTTAATGTTCATATCAATTTGCTTGCTGCAATTTGTCATGGATTGGTATTTGCATTTCACCTTCTGTGACTGTCATATGACAATTTACAGTCTTTCTTAAGAGTTATATTTGTCATTCTTGGAATAAATGGTGCTTCATGAATTTGAGATCAAAGGAGTTGGTTACTTTGGTATTAAAATATTTCCAAGAGTTATTGTTAATAATATAAGAAACTGATGAGCTTGAAATTAGGGGTTTAGTCTCATATTTCTGATCTGTAACATTTTATCTGCAATTGTCCCTCAATTTAGCATATTTCCTTCTTGTGTTTCAAACTATTGAGAACTATAAAGGTAGGGAGCTTTTAGAGAAACATGATAAAGGGAAAATCAGCAATGAGATGTGAGCTGATACAGCAAATGTACAATGAACAAGGGTGTAAGCGGTAAAAGCTGTCGAAAGAAGGTAATGTAAGTAGACTTTTTAAAGAACTCATACCCTTAGATATGGTTTCAATACCTATCTTTTTCCATCTACAAAATGAAATGTTGAACCAAGGCTACTTAGCTTTGCTTTGACATAAATTAACCATTGATTTGCTATTTTTGAAATAATTGCTAAAGGAGACTATAAATTACGTTTGTGTTGAACTGAAGATGGAGGAAGTTTTGCAACTGAAGATGGAGGTAGTTTTGCACTTCTCTGCTGCTTGCCTCTTTTCTATTTTGGGAATATAAAACCATAAACAGTTTGATGGACTTCAAGAGTTCAAAGGCTATAGTGCAGTTTCAGTCTTCCTATTGCTAAAAGAGGAAGGCAACATCTGCCATGTTTTGCCTGTGCAAGTTTTATAATATCAGTAGTAAAAGTTCCATAAGTTTTACTATTAACTACTATACCTTGTTTACACACTGGTTTCAAACACACTCTGGTGGACCAGAAAGCGTGGACAAATAAAAAAAAGAATTATAAAGTAGTTTTAAAAAATGACCAGTGCCATTTATAACATAAGCTCAGAACAATTTCAGTAATTGCCACACTAAAAAAATAGGTCCATTTTATTTCTGAAGTTTTACCTATGACATAAATAGTAGATGCCTGTTGATTACATCATAAGCAGTTAAGAAACATCATGTCCTGTAGACTAAATAGCACAGTAAACAAAACTATTCCAGGAAAAAATGGGAAAAACGTGTTAAACAGAGCAGTACAATCTGTAAGCATAACAAATGCTTTCACATAAACTACTCAGTGAGCCTTGCCCATGAGAAAATGTTTCAGAACTACTGAAACCATTGGAAACTTTGCCCAAACTTCTTTCCTCCTGGACTATCCTACTATTTTCTCTATGGCCTTTCCACTAAAGACCTTACTGTCTGTAATATCATCCCCAAACAGACAATACAACCTACCTCACTGCTTTCATTCATTCATTCCTCAGAATAGTGAGAGAATCACCAAAATTACTCTTCATATGAAAAAAAAGAAACCAAACGTCCTGACATAGGGGAAATTTATATTTAAGGCAAATATTCGATTTAGACTCTAGCTTAGAAAGCATGCCTTCCTTATTTCAGCAGCAGAGCTTTTACATGTTACCTCTTGCAACATTACAACATAGTCTCTCTTTATCAATGAACATACAAGATTAGATGAGAATTATGGGTTGAACATCCAATTGCAGAGGATGCTGCTAATAAAACTTACTAGCAGTTTTATCTTTGAGATGAAAGAGATTTAAGCAAGTCCTTGAATAAACATATGGAGTCGATGCAGATGAGCCCAATACATTGCACTGTTACATCAGACGTATGTATTTCATGGAAACTTTTAAAATATTTTCCTGCAGCTGGTGTAGACCTCTTTCCACATGTCTTCTACAGACATTTAATGGTTGGGCTTACACACAGACTACTCATTAGATTGGTAAGAATTGTAAATATAGGCTGTTAGATCAGACCCTGGGTTGTAAGCATACTTGCCTGCATTAAAATAAAAAAAAAAAAAATCAATTTGAGGTCTCTGCTCTGAGAGGTTTCTCCTCAGCAATTCAGGTCCAAATAAATAATGATAATTTTTTTAAATTGTCAGCTCATCAAAAAAGCACAAGTGAGATACAGTAATGTCGTGGTTTAAGCCATAAATCAGCCACGCAGTTTGTTCACTCACTTCCCCTTTTTAATTCCCTCTGCTCCTGGAGGGATGGGAAGGAGAATCGAAAGAATACAGCTCCCTCAGGTTGAGATAAGAACAGTTTAATAACTAAGGTATAACACAAACCACTACTGATACTACTAATAATAATAATAACAAGAGAAATACAAGGGAAAAGAATACAACAGCTCACCACGTATACCCAGCCCAACCAAG
>JANRGW010030540.1:0-16442 GCA_024733675.1 Psilopsiagon aymara | reverse complement strand
GATCGATTCGCTGCGCGAACGCCGCCTCCCGCCCCGGCTCCGGCGCCGCCATCTTCCGTACAGCGTGCTGACGTCACACCCAGCAGGGAGATGCTACCAATCCGAAGCGGTCTTTTGGGAGAAGAGCGTCGAGTGATTGGCTGCGGCGCGGCGCGCGACTCGGCCGGTTCGGACGGGCGCGCTGATTGGCGGAGCGGGGCCCCCCGCTGGGGTGTGGCCCCCGCTGAGGGGACCCCCGTTCCCGGTGGGGCTCCGGCGGTGCCGTTGGAGCCGTTACCGGAGGGGGCAATGGCGTCCCGGGCGCAAGCGGCGTCCCGGTGCCGTGGTCCCGGCCCCGCCTTTGGCAGGATGGCCCCGGAGGCCATCGAGGACGCGCTGATCCGCCTGGCCGCGGAGAACGAGCAGCACCTGAGCGCGCTGCCCGAGGAGGCCGGGTGCTTCAGGGAGCCGCGGATCGTGGGTGAGCCCCGGCCCCGCTGCCCGCGTCGGGCAGGGACAGGGGCAGGGACAGGGACAGGGACAGGGACAGGGACACTGACAGGGGCAGAACAGGGACAGAGCTGACTCTGCTCTTCCCTTGCAGAGTTCATGTTCCTCTTGGCCGACAAGTGGCGCCTGGACGAGTCGGCGCGGTACCAGGCAGTGGAGTTAATGGAAAGGTAACGACCACCCCGAGTGCTCACTGCGTTCCTTCTCTCTCTCCTGTGGTTCTGCTCTGGGTGCCCTGCGCCGCTCGCTCGACCATCCCATGGTGGGGTTTTGCAGCCCCAGAGCTCTACCGTTGCTCATTTAGCTCGAAGCTTGAGCTGAATACATGCAGAACTGCAGTTTTTCCTCGTTCTCGGCAGAACTGTTCCCTGAGCAGTTTTGGGTTTCGTAGGTTTATGACCAAGCAGGTGGAACATATCTCCAAGTCCTCCAGGAAACACTGTGAGCAGGGGGGAGGCAGCAGCTGGAGCTCTCTGGAAGATCAGATCTACAACACGTTTGTCCTGCGGCTCGTGTCATGCATTCAGCTCGCGAGCAAACTCTCCCTGCACTACAATGTAAGCCCAATGAACCTCTTCTTGTCCTGGCTTTTAGCAGCTTTGTGGTACACCTACGGCTCTTCAGAAGAAGCTTAGAAAGAAAGAGGGCTATGAGAGCGATAAGGGACTGAAGTACCATCTGTGTGGAGGGAGGCTGAGAACATTGGGGCTGTTCAGCCTGCAGAAGAGAAGCTGCAGGAAGACCTCAGAGCAGCTTCCATTGTCTGAAGGGGGCTACAAGGATGGTGGAGAACGGCTCTTCATCAGGGACTGGAGCAATAGGACAAGGGGTGATGGGTTTAAACTGAAAGAGGAGAAGTTCGGGTCAGATATAAGGAAGAAGTTCTCTACTGTGGGGGTAGTGAGGCACTGGAATGGGTTGCCCAGAGAAGTGATAAATGCTCCATCCCTGGCAGTGGTCATGGGCAGGTTGGACAGAGCCTTGGGTGACATGGTCTGCTGTGAGGCATCCCTGTCCATACAGGGGGTTGGAACTGGATGATCTCAAGGTCCTTTCCAACCCAAACAATTCTGTGATTCTATTATTTCCTCTTTGAAAGATATTACTGATCACGAAATGCAAAGTATGTTGAAATGGAGACCTAAATTCAGGTTGAAACATTTAGGTTGAAACATTTAGGGCAGATGAATTGTCACTTGTCAGGAAACATTCCCAATATTGGGGGGAAAAAGTACAGGCAGTGGGGAAAAGTCAGTGTGTGGTTGTCAAAAGCTGTATGTCTGCAGGGGGAAAGATTGTGGGGTAGAGGAAACCTTGGGGAGAGAAGGTCTGAACTGGAGTTTTAATTCCAGCTCAATAGAGGAGTCGGGGTTAGAGAGCCGTGGGAGCTGCAGCTGAAATCCAGTGGGAGGAGTAAAACAAGGAGGTGCTTCTCCCCGCTGCCCAGGACCTCATTTGTCTTTTTTCCCCTCTTTTTGCCTCCTCAGATTGTTAACAGTGACGTAGCTTTAAAGTTTCTGCAGTCTCTGAAATACTCATACACGAAACAGGAGCTGCTGGAGTCAGAACTCGCTGTTCTAAAAGCTCTGCACTTCCAGGTCAACGTCTCCACTCCTTTGGCTTACGTAGAATTGCTCCTGGAGGTTCTGGGTGAGAGGATTAAGAGGAGAGGATAGGAAAAGGGTTTTTAAAAGGTGTGATAGAGCCATTGCTGGTTTGAAGCAGAATGTCTGCTGTTACAGATTTTTGCCATATGGTGCATTCACATTGTGCAGGGCTTTACTTTTTGGGTGAGAACTTTGTCTTGACTAGAATCTGATGAGCGCTGTTGGACAGCATGTTGAACATGATGTGTTCAGTAGAAGAGTTTAAAACCCCCAAAACCTAATGAAATAACGTTTTCTACAAGTGCCCAGGTCTAACAACCTGAATTTAGATATGAGTGAGCTGATACTGAGCTTGAGAAAGCCTGTGGCACTTAGAAACAAGCAGCAGTTGGCACCAGGAATCTCCATCCGTGGCTGGCGGCTTTTCTAACCCAGTTTCATGCCTTGAGATGTGGTGCTGATCCTGTGTGATCTCTGTGCTAGGGTACAACGGCTGCTTGCTTCCCACCAAGCCCTTACATCAGATGTGTATTGAGCTCCTCGACTTCTCCTACCTTGCACGAGATGCCATCTATGACACTCTGTTGAAGATCACCATTGAGAACGCCGCACCAAGCAAACTGCAAGTGTGAGTAGCTCCCGTGGCTGATGCTTTAGCTCTTTGAAATGATACCCCTAAAAACCCTTACGTGATAGTAGCATAATCCCCATGATGCCATTTTGGGGAGGGCTTTCAGCATTTATTGAGCTTAATGTACCAGTTCAAAGCAATGTGCTCCTACACAGGTGCTTTAGGGGGAAGCTAGGGAAATGTTTAATGTAATCATAAAACCCCAGCTTTGGCACTGTCCATTAAAGTTAACAGCATCAGGCTCTGTTTGGGCTGAGTAAGTGAACGTGTGCTTTATAGCCCTGCCAGAAGCAGGTGCTTTTGAGCTGCAAAGTTGGCATTGATGACACCAGGAGACACTTTTACTTCTGCAGAGCAAAGTTTTTGACAGTGAAGGAAGACTTTATGCTCTTGGCTGTAGGAATCATCAGCACAAGCATGTTCATATTAAACCCTGGGCACTGGAAGCAGGTACAGTCACTTCTAAAGGTGTTGGCTCTATGTTGGTTGTTGAAGTGCAGCAGGAAGCACGTGTGAGGGTGTTGGAAAGCTCCTGTGTGCACTACTGTGAGTATGTCCTCATGCTTCAGGGTCTCCACAGCCAGAACAAACCCCATACAGGTGAAGTAATCCCACAGGACTGCTTCACAGCCTGGAGCTTTTTCACCTCTTCAGTAGAAGTGATTAAAAAAGAAGATGCAAACCAAGGGTAAACCCCCCCATAACCAAGCAAACCAACCCCCAACCACACAGAAAACGTAACTGAGAGGCTTCACACTTGAAGCGTGCCCATAGAGCACTGTTATTCCCATTCAATTTGCAGGATTAAGAAGTTAAAGGAACATCTCTTAGGCACTGTTAGTAAGCAGCTCTCTTGGGTTTTTTTAAGGTTGTGGAGCATTTGAACTCCATCACTGGCATCACTTCACAGAGCATACGAGAATTTTCTTATGCAGTACTGAAACAGGTCATTGGCAGCACCACTCCAAGGCAGTGCTACAGGAGCTGTGGAACAAAAGCTCCGGAACACAGAATTGGGCCTCTTCAGTAGAGCTGCCTGCCCCAGGGCAGTAAAGCATTGCCACTGCCCAGAGCACCCCCACAATTTGGTTTGCTTTTGTTTGGAACACTGTTGTTAGTTAGAAAAGCTCCTTTCAGGCAACTCCCCAGTGCTGTGAAGGGAGGCACCAGGAGCTAAGTAGAAATAACCTCTTTGGGCAGAAAAAGCTTTATTGTAAGACCTACATAGCTTAGTTACAAATAGGAGTTTCCTTCACCAAGGAGAAAGCTCTAAGGAGTCATGTTCTGAAAAGGCAGTGAGGCTCATGGTGTGGTAATGGCAGTAGGAGCAGCTCACAACCCCATTACAAATAGAGCTGTACTTGCTTTCTCTATTTGCTGCTGCTTTAAAACTAACTCTCGTCTCAGGCAGCCGCGATGTTCCCGTGTCCCCTCTCTGCCCCAACCCCAGCAGGCAGCTGCCCATCTCTGTGGTCAAAGGGACAACTCCCCCCGTTTGGAAAGCGAAGCAACTGTCACTGTAGCAGGGGCTCGCTGAGCCCGTCGCTGGGAGCTGTGCCTGGCCCATGTCACATGGAAGCACTCTCTGTGTAGAATAGTGTTTTATTATTTACTGGGTGCCCCTCCAGGTGAGAACAGGCTGCAGGAAGCATCACAGACACCAGCATCATCACAGCTAACAGTACTTGAAGCAGTATCAAACCTTGCTACGTTGAGTGGCACAAAGTGCTGACATGACTTAGAACCCTTTATTTCAGACTGCAGTTACCATGAGGTTCTCTACGTTCCTGTGTTTGTAGCATTTCACTTCTCTAACCTGTGTTCAGCTGTAAGAGTGGTACTGAACACACCCGTTTGAAGTTCAGCAGTAATTTCAATCTATAAACCTCAAAGTGCCAGTTTAGCATTGATTTCACAGCTGACATTTTATTCTGTTCAGCTCCATGACCCAACTTTACATATTGCTTTTTTCTAAATACTACTTGTAATAATGGTCTTTTAAATAAAGTGTCTTGTGGTTTTTTGGTATTGTAAACATTTTATACTGGTTAATATTAAGAGACATCTTAATGTGACTTTCTCCGACGGAACGCAGACATCCTGCAGCTGCCAGGAGCAGTTCTTCCCGTGGTTACTTGTTATAGAACTGGGATGAGACCCAGGCAAGACCCCACTTCAGGTTAGTTAACATGAATTTCAGTGCTTTTGTCCATTGCTCCTCAGAGTTAAACTGTGTTTTAATAGAGTAAGAGCCACCGCTGCCACCTGTGTCTTCAATCTTTCCTTTCTCCACGTCCATCCTAGACCATACGAAGCTTTATTAGTGCGTTTCTAGCGCAAGCATTGCATCTCCATGTGACATTTCAACCTGGCATTTATGTTATTCTATATAGGAATACTTTAGGGTTTAAGTGAAATCTAGCAAGCCTCAGGTCTTCACCTGAAGAACAGGCTTTAAATTCCAAATAAACTATGAGAAACAGAGTAATCTGGCACGTCATAAAGATCACAGGCTGATTCCAGGGCAGGACTGGGTCAGTCGGTGCTGTGTGGGGCTGCACACGAGGTGTTCGCTTGCTATGTTAGAGAGCAGTGCTTACCTGTAGGGCAGGCAAAACCGGGTTTCCCCTTTCTCCACTTCCTCTTTAAACTGCTGCACACAGTCCAGGAAAGCCACCATTGCGTGGTCAAATTTATTGTCCCAGAAGAACCTCAGACCTCCAGAACAGTACAAGGGAAGCTCCTGGAAAAGAGATGGGTTTCAAGCGCTCTAAGCACTCCCACTTAGGTACAGTCATTGCAGCTCTTTAGCGTGAGGCTTAAATTTATCATGGGATCCTTAGAACTGGTTTGTGGCACATAGCAAGTGTGACTTGTTCTGTTGCTGGTGCCTGCTACGTGCAGGCTTGGGTTCCTAATCACCAACCACCAGCCCAAACCATCTTCCTCTAGCCAGTGCAGTGTTTGGCTCCAGAGTGCTGTTGTTTTTAACCAGGTGGCAGAAAGAGCAACTTGACACAGGATATGGAATGACTACATTAGATACCAGTTATCAGACATTCTGTTAGAGAAGATGCGGTATGTAGTTGTCCTGTACCGTAGATTGATAAAAAGCTAAGTTTGCCTTCTGTGACCAGGGCTCTGTGGCACTCAAGGTCAGTGTGACTTGTGTGGGGTCTCTTACCTTTGATTTGTCCGTGAGGGACTCTAAATATGAGTGGTTGCCATACGGTACAAGACGGTATCTGAAAGGAGATAGGATTCACAAGCAGATGAGCCCAACTGTCTCTGTCTGGGCTAGATGCAAAAGGTGTGTTATATGGCATGTACCTTTGAAACTTCAGGCCCATTTTGTTTGCAAGGGCATGGAGCAGCAGCACAGTCTGCCCCCAGGCAGCGTTGATCTCATTCCATTCCACAGGAACGCTGGGGAGACGGCCAAGTCTGAAGTTATTTATTGTGCCAAACTGACCACTGTGCCTGTGGTAAGAGGAACGATAAATAAACTGTTGGAGCAGGAACAGCTTCTGGCAGTAAAGTGTGTGATGGCTGCGGTGCAAGAGCCATCCACCATGCATGGGGAGCTCAGCAGAGGGGGTTTGGGGCTCTGATTACAAGGTATATGTAAATAGCAAGCCCTTGTTATCTGTTTATCATGGAATCACAGACTGATTTCTGTTGGAAGGGACCTTAAAGCTCCTCCAGCTCCAACCCCTGCCATGGGCAGGGACACCTTCCACTCGAGCAGTTGCTCCAAGCCCCTGTGTCCAACCTGGCCTTGAACACTGCAGGGATGGGGCAGCCGCAGCTTCTCTGGGCACCCTGTGCCAGCGCTCAGCACCCTCCCAGTTGACAGCTTCTGCCTAAGAGCTCATCTCCATCTCCCCTCTGTCACTTTACAGCCATTCCCTCTTGTCCTATCATTAGACGCAATGCAGCCTGAAAGCTATAGAGACGAAAGTCCCAGAATAACCATCTGGAATGGGGAAAAACCCATTTGTTGTTAATTTAAGACATGAAACCGAAGCAATACAATGCAGAGCAACCAGGATGTGAAAAGCGTTTCCAGGCACTGAGAGGTTAAGACAATTATTTGAACAGCTGGGAGAATTAAAATGGTAAAATAATAGCTACCCTTCAGAATTGTACAGATGCAAAGAGCCTCTTCAATGAATAACTGATAAAGGGGAAAAAACATTGCAGAAGAGAAACCGCTTCACGCATGAAGGTCACACAAGTAACAGCTCCTCTCAAGAACCCGGGCTTGGAGTCTTGGCATTAGATGAAGCGGTGGGGTTGACACAGCAGCCTTTTACCTACAGGGACGCAGGATCAAATCCTGAACGCTCCAAGTTCCACATGAAAGCGATCTGGGGCATATCCTTTCTACTGCTTTGTGTAGGCTGTTTCCCCACCCCAGCACAAGCAAGGTCACACAGGATCACGCTGGAATAGCTGGAGCAGCCTGTCTGCTTTCCAAAGAGCTCTTCCAGCATCGGCACAGCCTCTATGGCTGCAGGAACCGGTGCAATCGGAGCAGCCAGTTCAGGGGATGCCATTGCCCTGTTATCCAGGGCTCCCCTAAATTTAACCCTACTCTGCACACACAACCCTGCTCTGTACACACAGCCCCAATCCATACACACAACCCTGATTCATACCCACAGCCCTCATCCATACATACAACTCTCATCCCTACACACAGCCCTGATCCATACACACAACCCTGCTCCATACTCACAGCCCTGCTCCATGCACACAACGCTGTTCAGGTAAGAATACGGTGCTCTGTAGTTTTCCACAACAAAATGAGTCTGTCATGAGCAGCCTGACTCCTCAGGAAAGGTCTAAGAGGAAGAATAAAGCCCATGAGGACTGCAAGGTCTAAGCCACAGTGTACACAGTGCTGCTCACCAGGACAGGGTACATGGACGGACACATCCAGGGGAGCCAAAGCTCCTGCAGAACAGTCTTAAGGGCAAGGATGAGGTGAAAACACAGCCAAGTCAGGTCCCTTTGGCACCTGGCTCCAGCTATCCTTGTAGGCACCGAATCCTCTCTCAACTTGCTGTTTAAAAGCAAGAAACCAAGAACCTTCACCAAGTACAGCAAAAACCTGACAACTGAATATGCAGCACTGCAGAGAAGAAATCAGCTGCACGCTGCCAGCTCTTGTTTCTGTTCCTCACCCACTCCAAATGCACCGCCTCTTCCACATAAACACTGTTAGCAGGACAGCGACTGAGCGCACCTCATCGCAGTGCAAAGCCAGGGATGCTCTGGCAGAAAAAGGCAGAATGGGAACTGAAGGCCAACTCCATCCACCCCAGCAGTCAATTCTTCCATGGTTCACACATATCATTGCACCAGTCTCCAACTCGAAAGTCTTAACTACTCCTTTTTGCCTTGAAGTCAAAGGAAGAAGTTAGACAGCATAAACACGAGATCCTCCCACAAAAGGACTTCTTCCTCCAGCCAAAAGAATTTGTTATGCCAGGATTATTAGAGCATTCCTGAAGAACTGAGCTGTAGCCTCCTCAGTCGTGTGTTTCTTCTCTCTGCAGGGTAGAACCTGCTTCAACCTACTCTGAACACAGACACTGCGCTTGTCTGGTTGACAATTATAGAACCACTGACTGGGTTGGGTTGGAAGGGGCCTTAAAGCTCATCCAATTCCAACCCCCTGCCATGGGCAGGGACACCTTCCACTGGAGCAGGGTGCTCCAAGCCCCATCCAACCTGGCCTTGAAATCATCTGCTATTGAGTCCTGATGCTGCAGGCATCTCCTCCACTGGGTTTGGCTGCTCCATAGCCAGCGATGCTAAAAGAGAACACCAAGAGGATGAGCCCTCAGCCTCCTCACCCTTCTTGCTCAGATCAGCTTGGACACCCCCAGCTACACAGCCCAGGTTTGACCACTTGAAGGATCAGAAACATCCAACATGTTGCTGAAGGGAAGAGTTGTTACCCTGTGTCTACCCCAAACCAAAGTAGCCTGTGCCACAGCAAGTAACAGCGTGACAGAAGGTTTCCAACAGAGACCCTGACCTTCCCATGGTCTTGAGGGACCCTGTGCCACATTTTTACCATGCAGGACCTGGTATTCCAAGGAACCAAACACATTTTGTCTAAATCAGAGCCATGACTGCGGCTTCCCTGCAATCTGCTCTCCATCACTCCGGCTCCCAATCTGCTGGCAAGAGCTGCTGGACCAGTCAGCACCTGCCTCCTCTTTGTCCTTTAGGTGACTACGTCACTGTGCTGCTGGAGCAGATGCCAGCAGCGAGAGCTGCACAGCCAAAACCACTGAGGAACCACATAACCTGCCTCAGCAGAGCTGCTGCTCGCACTGGGCACCCTCAAATCCATCTCTGGTACCTCGTGGTGGCACTGGTTGTGATGAGAACGTGGATTTTGGGGTACCGCAGCTTGTCCCCTCGCCGTACCAGTGATGCTCAGCCGTCAGTCTTTTACTTGCCCACAGCAAACAGCATCCCACAAGGCTGCTGCGTAGAGAGGGAACGCACTTTGGATCCTTCAGGGTTAAAACACCCTGTGTAAATGTGACAGGATGAGAGAGAAGCTGAAGCAGAAAATGAAGGTGTGAGGCTTTACACAGCACCCACACCTTTCTACCCTCCTTCCATGGAGTCTCTGAATCCTTCCCATGTTTCCCGGAGTCAGACTCCCCTGTGCCAAGCAGCTTCTATGTTCAGCGAGGATGCAGAGAGGGATGCAGAGGATTACTGTACATCCTTAGGAGCTTCCAGTCCTCAGAACCCAAAGACTTCTCTTGTTCCTCTGATCAGCCGTGTCCAGATGCATGTTTAAAAGTAAGACAGACACTGACCTCTGCCTTGGCCCCTGAGGGAGCTGCAGCCTCCTCTTTCCAAACCGGGCTTTCCAAAGCCAGCTCAGTGCTGCAGGGAGCAGGCAGCCCCGTGCCAGCTCCAATACAGAGCTGAAAACGAAAGGAATGCAAAGAAAGAGGGCAGAAAGGAGGAGAGGAGGGAGAGGATGCACAGACACCGAGAGGGAGCAGGTGGGAAAATGAAGACAGAGGGGAAGGGAAATGCCTGAGCCCAGACTCCAGGAATAGGGGAGTAAATAAAACAACAACAGGAGAAGGAGGCAGCAAACCCAGTATGTGTCTCGCTTACTACTAGTGCACACTGTAATAAAGACCTTACAGCTGGCCAGAACTGCTCACACTGCATGGTGAGGAGGATATCACTCACCGACACTGACAGCACCGAGCCTAAGCGTAGTTCAGAACACACACGGAAGACCCACAGCTTCAGTTTCAATCACAGGCCAGCACAGAACAACATTTAAGCTCATCTACAGCTCAGACATTTCCTATGCACTGTCCTGACCTAATGGAGACCACCCCGGTGCCATCATGGCATTTGGAACGAGCTGGAATCCTGCACACCATGAAACAAAATAAACCCAACCGAAAACACGATGGAGACAACAACTTGGCAGTGCTCTACCCCCAAACGGGGATCCCTCAGTCTCTGTGTTTCTAGATCCTGCTCAGCGGGATCCTAAGAAGATTCCAGACCGTGAACCCCAGAGAAAGAGCTTTGAAAACGTGAAGATACTGTTGGTCTATTAATGGGAGATAATCCAGTGCGTGCCTAGAAGTAAGCCTGCAAGTAAGAGCTGCCAGGTCAGAACTCGAGGGCAGGTGCTCCCAGCTCCACAACACGAACTCACCAACATCTTCAGTGGCACTTGAGAAACCCATGCCAGGACCAAGAAACGCTTCCAACTGTTGATTTGGAGGCCATTACCAGGAAGAACACAAGCTTGCCTGAAGCAGTGTGCTGCGAGCTTCGCATCCTGCTGTCAGGGAGGACCGGGTACCAGGCTCAAGTACAGATCAAAACCGAAGAAGCCAAGGAAAGCACCAACAGACAGAGCAAAGCAAGAACAAAGATGGAGCAAGAACCAAGGATCACGAGGAAGAGCAGGCAGGACCCCGATGCACAGCTACAGTCTGGGGGCTTGAGGAGCAATTCAGAGCCACTGAAGAAATTCCTTCACATCCCTGTCCGCTGGGTTCAAACATCAGTCAGAGCCAAACCCCCCGGGGAGATTAACTGCAGCCAGGTACAGATTAACACACAATCCCTTTCATGCCTATGACAGTGCACTAGACTGCTGCGCTTTGGACCAGTCTTCTCGAGGGAAGATGCCTACTTCAACCTTCAAGCACCACAACACTCCTCCTGCTTTATGTTGTCCCTTAAGAAAAGCTTTTCATAGCAGCAATGAAAGCTTCTTGCACCGAGCAGCTGGAGCCAAAGTCAAAGCACAACCTGGCAGTTTCATTGCCTGAACAGAGATGCCATTGAAGCCGAGCGTCCCAGGCAAAGAGCCTGTATTGACAAAGGTTTGAGACACCGGTTCAAGGCATTAAGAGTCAGAACTGCAATTTGCAGGATTTATGGGCAGCCTATTGTGAACCTTACCCTTCTGCTGCAGCTGGCATCCAGGGATTTGCTCTCTTCCTTCTCCCCTTTACATCACTTTTTCCATAACACCTATCAAAGCCACCATCTCCCCAGCAGGAGCAGCCAGGACTTGCTGTCAGGTCTCTCCAGATGCTCCATGAACTCTGTTCTCCATGTGGGAACTGTCAGATCCCACAATTTAATGAAACAGGGATTTGGATCCAACATTCAAGGTTCCATGAGGGGGGTTTCTGTTGCTACAGCAGATCTGGTTCCTGACACAGCCACTGCGAACTATATGACAGGATATGAACCCTCTTCTCTGTACTCCTGCTGCATGATCTCACTCTCCACTTCTTCACACACCCCTTTTCTCTACAGTATTGCAACACTTCATTGATTCAACACAATCAACAAGAGAGCAAGAAGGCAGAGGCAGACTCAGGGATTGGAACAGCTGGTTTTCTTGATGGCATCATGTCCCAAAGAGAGCTATGGAGTCATAAGAAAAGAGACTGCTTATTCTCAACAGCAAACAGCTCCGCACCGGAGAAGAAAGCACAACCCTGCCGACAGTGAGGGAAAGGCAGCAGTGGGATTTGGAATGTATCTCACACTCTTTGCTGGGTCATGCCTGAAGATTCTGTGGGAGAGGAGCAGAGGAAGCCACGCTCCAAAGCCTGCTGCTGTGCTCACAGGGTCTGTGAAAACATCACAAACACCATCCCTGTGCTACTGCCCAAAGCCCACGGGCAAAAATGCTGACGCAGCAGCTCCTCAGTGGCCACACTCCACAGCTACACCCTGCGCCCATTAAGCTGTGGAATAAGCTCATGCCAATTGATGGCCTTAATGATGGATAGATAAGGATGACCAGCAGGGACTGAAAGAGATGGTCAAAAGTCACTGACCCTGGGATCAAGCTCTGAACAGACATAATGACCACCCATGTCCCAGCCAACGACCACGCTGAGTACCCACCATGAGCTGACACGTCTTAGGTCATTCCGCTCACACACAGTTGACATAGGAACGCAACATGCCAAAGTTTCCTCTTATCTCAACTGCTGCCCTGCCTCAACATGCTTTGCTGCTGCAAAGCCAAGGAACTGAGCAGCAGGAAGAGGTGCTGAGGCCAGCAAGGATGAGCAGATCCTCTGGTCCACAGAGCTTAAGTTTCTCAAGCACAAAACACTTGACTGAACAACACACAGAGTAGGAAGCAAGAAGCTACCTTAAATCCATGAGCTCTTCTTCATCCAGGTTGCTCACGTGTGATATCCTACCTTTTATCTCATCCTAAAACAAGAGAACATGCATTAAAGGATCAGACCACCACCTTCTGAAAGCTGGACCCTTGCACAGCCCTCTCTTGACACAAGGGGTTTGCTTCCATTTCTCAACAGCAAAGGCAGCTTCTGACCAGTACTTGGACGGAGAAGGCGCATTCCAAAGGACGATCCTGACAAACAAGGCTGCTCTCTCTTCTCTGGGCTGCAACGCCGCCCTTGTTGAGCCTCTCCAGTGAAGCTGATTACAGTGGGAAGAAGTCAGCCCCTCAAACATTCAGGCAAGCCGGTCTCCAAGTGGAACTAGGGCATTTCAGAGCAGCAGAACTGAAGTCACTTGGATCTGTCTCAAAGTTAAGTTCCTCTGTGACCAAACTGATGTCTAATAAAGGGTGAGTCAATACCATCCCCGCTGCACAAGCACCACTGGGGTCCCTTCCCTCCACCTAATTGCCTGCTTTCACAAGATATACAGGAACTTATTACTTCAGAGCCTTTGTGCCTTCTGAGGAGCATCACTGCAGCTCACCAGCAGGTTCAGAGCACGCAGCGAGTGGAGCAGAAACCAGGCTCACACACACACCCCAGGGCTACGTGAGCCCCGTTGCCTTCATCAGGCCAAAGCTCCAGGAAGGGCTGGGGAGCCCCTCCAAGCAGGCGATGAGTTGGCCCATGAGACCCAGAACAGTGCCACCCGTGACACCAGGGCAGGCTCTGCCCTGTTCTCCAGGGCCTGCTCTGTGCATCACAAACCTCCTGACCTTCCAACATCTGTTCAGCCCCCATACAAAAGCAAGTCAAGGCCCTGTAAGGCAGTGCGACATCTCAGTTGACATTTCAGTCCCCGAGAGAGCAGCTCTCCTTTGGCTCTGTGTCAGTC
The DNA here is from genome assembly GCA_024733675.1 of Psilopsiagon aymara. NCBI lineage: Eukaryota > Metazoa > Chordata > Aves > Psittaciformes > Psittacidae > Psilopsiagon > Psilopsiagon aymara. The sequence goes on along the minus strand of JANRGW010030540.1, from coordinate 3,083 downwards.
ACCTTTGGCTGCGTCAGAACACAGTGCAGAGCCTGTTCTCTCAAGCAAATCCATCTGCCTGGGCTAAGGTTCCCAGTGAACAGACAGGAGGTGGCAGCTGGAGAAAGGAGACCTGGGATCACTGCACACAATCTCACCCTTTATTGCTTATCCACGTTTGCTGCTCACAGCCTGGCTCTAAGCCATCAGTGCAGGAAACCCACTCATATACCTGCACGACTGCAGAAGCTTCCTTATGGGGCTCTGTTGCAGGCAATGTCAGGCTCAGCAGAACAAGAAGGCTTTAGGAACTGTCTCACACCACCTGGGATCAATCCTGCTCATGCTCCAACCAGCACATGAAACAAGGAACTAGAGAGCATTCTGTTGTCTTGAGGTTCGGCCATAGCTTTGTGCGCACATACCTCCCATCAGCACAAGCTAGAACGGAGCATGACTTTCACATTAAATAGCTCCCCAAACCCTTGCTGCTCTGAGCAAAGTGCCACCCCCTGTGCCTCAAGACATTTGCTAAAGGGTGGGAAGAAGGGAATTCATATTACCCCCTGTCTATCCTCAGCAACAAACCTGCTTCTGCTCCAGAGAGGTCAGTCTGGAGCCTGTACAGATGCTTTAAGGTTGGCTCTTGCAGAACAAGAAGGTGGTCACTGGGGTACCACAAGCAACACAACTATTCCTCTAGGGCACTACAGCCCTATCCCAGTGCCTTCATCATATCAGCTCAAGGTACACGAAGCTGGAAGAACCTCACCTGCATCACAGCATCCAATAGGTTTTTCCATGGCTGTCTACTTCCGCAAGGCTTGGGAGCATTTGCTGAGCCTCAGGGTACACCCGAACACATTCAAGCTTGGTACTAAGAGACAAAATGGCACTCTGATGTGCCACAGGGAGCTGAACAGCCCTGCCAGCATCCTAGAGCCCAGAAATAGCGCAGAGCTTATTAAGTGATGATGCTCCTTGGTGGCCACCTTCAGCGCTGCTGAAGACAGAAGCTTTCAACTGCTCCTACTGATACGGCCTGAGGGAACCTCTTGTGTTCAAACTGAGCAATTGGTGTTCACCTGAACCCATGAAAAGACAAAGTAGTTGTGTCAGAGAGCCCGGGCGGGGGCATTAGAAGCACCCATGTAATTCACTGACATACTGTGTTTAGCTGCAGCCAGTGCCTCAATGGAAGTATCTGTTTTCTCCCTTCTTTCACCCATGGAAAGGAAGCAGCAGAAGAGCTCAAATACAGCACTAATACAGCATTGAGATGAGAGAAACAAACGGCAATTCAGGCTCCTTTCCAATTCCTTTGCAGAGATGAACAAGTCTCCGTATCATATCTATACCCAGAAATGCTCCTATTGTCAAAGAACTCCTTTCATGAAGTTATCGCGCCTGTAATTGAAGCAGGGTATATTGCTTGCCCTGCCAGAAGGAAAAACCTCCCTTCTTCAATATTTAGAAACATTCTGGGGCTTTTTAATCCTATGCCAATTCACTCCTCTAAATTGCACAGTTCTTCCCAAAGTTTATACCACAAAGATGTGTTTATTTACACTTCCCTTCTGAAGCTCTCTCTGCCTCTGAAGCAGGCAGATAATCACTTTGCCAGCCAGAGTTTCAACCCTTGATCCAAAGGCTCACAGTCCCATCAGCAAAGGCTCTCACAGGAGAATGTGCTAGACAGGAACTTCATGGCTTCAGTGGTGGGGTTGGGGCATTGCACAGGACTAAAGAGGTGAATTAACTCAGAACAACTGCGAGTCCTTGGGAATGGAGCTTCAAACAAGCAGAAAGGAGATGTAACCATCCAGGAGCCTGCAATTGCCATGGGAAGGTGCCATCTCAGAGCCAGCAGAAGGACCCTGCCCATGCCAAAGACTTACATGACCTGGGCAGATGGGCACTCCCTACCTTTGGCTTTTAAAGCAGTGTCCACAGCATATAAATTGCAGGGAAATTCGAGCGGTTTAAGAACTCCTGAAATCACCCTCACCACAAAACTCAAACCCAGAAAAAACCCAGAAACAAGTAAATGAAGAAAAATGGTCTCCATTTCCCTATGAAGCACTTGGATCAGGTCAGGACTGAAGTACATGCTCTGCAGAGAGGAAACCAGAATGATCACTGCGTGCACTTCAACCTGCTCAGGAGTAGAAAAGAGATGGATAAATCTCATTATCTTCTTTCACCGATGTTAAATTCATCCTGAGAAGGGAAGCAGGTACCTGCAACGACACCAAATGTGCAGATGCGGCGGTGCTGATTCAGAGCTCCCACTAAAAGAACACTGTAATAGTGTTTTCCCAACAGAGCGAACCAAGTAACCCTTAGCTTCCCATTACACAGCTCAGTGAAGTAACCCAACAGATGAGCTGCTCTGCAAAACCAACCCCAGTCCTCGTGGGCAGCAGATGTGGGCTGATCAACAGAGGGCGAGGATGCAGAGGCAGATGGGGAGAGGGATTGGGAACGGACAGAGATGAGCAGACGCAGGGCAAGCAGAGAGCATGAAGGACGGGGGCACAAAAGCTGTGATTTCACAGACGTTTGAGAAGTTCCATCAACAGCTTTCCAATGCCATTATTTCCATGATCATTCCCCCCAAGCAGCTGTTTGCAAAATGCCCTTTAAACCCTGCCGACCGTACCTTATGAGACTAATTCAGAGCTGGTCCCCAAATCTATTTACCCAGGACAAACACGCGTGCGGCAGGGACCCAGGAGGAACCCCGCTGTCACAACCATCCTGCCTGCATTTCTGGATGCACACAGCAGAGCAGCAGCTTCCCCACCTCAGATGCTGCAGCACCAGCTGAGCTCAAGGCTTCATTACCTCCTTCCTCACACGATAAAGATAGCAACTAACTAGAGCAAGTGCTGGCTTTCTGGACAGCTTCTGCGGGTGCAGAGCTCTGTCAGAGCCTTTCACCAGCTCCTAAAGGCCTCTAACCAAAGATGTTATGGCCAAACGCAAGTTTCTTGCCAGCAGATGAAAGCAGCAGAGCTAACCTGCTGGAGAGGAACTCTTCATTAGGGACTGTAGGGAGAGGAAAAGGGCAACGGGTTCATACTGAAACAGGGGAAGTTTAG